>VZTT01000232.1:0-11555 GCA_013400855.1 Buphagus erythrorhynchus
CATCTGTGTTTCAAACCAAGACACAAGATATACACAAATCAATAGCAACCAACAAACTTAATTCAAAATGCTTTAGGAACTAGTCACCACAGTGCCTGTACCACTAGCAATGAAGGCTAACATCACAGGGTACATGAAGGACACGTATATCAACTACTTTTTAAAAGAAGATAAAATGTGTTCCAGGGAAGAATCTGTAACAAATTGCCCAACGGTGCACTTGCAAACTCTCAAGGGGAAGGGTAATGCTAAGCAGCAAGCACTATGGATGTCAAGAACAAAACTTATCAAACTAATCCTTTGTGGTCCTCAGCTGAACTTGAGCCAGCCCTATTATGATTCTCAAGACAAACCAACAACAAAGGATGATTTTTGGCTCTTAGTTAATTAGTTAGTCTTGTGTGTTATATCTGAGGAAAAATTGCTGCAGTCTGTTTGACATTGTTGAGGCCAAGCTCTTAATTTAAAAATCACACTGGCTTTTATCTACCATACTTTGAAAGTGTCTGAGGGGAAAAAATGGAAAAGAACTCTGAGAAAATTAATGAAAACATAAAACGTGAAGACTTGTTAAAATAAGACTTGTTTAGCCTAGAAATAAAACTATGGAGTGAGTGGGATCTTTTATATATGTAAAGGGTTGTTTATAGAATGGATGGCATCAATATTTCCAAGTGATGGTTGAGGAAGAAACAAATGAAATTTCTAGTAGGCAGTTTAGACAGTTATTTTAGATATTAATTATTAAATATGAAAACTTTAAAGTACTGGAATTGGAATCTCAAAATATGAAGTTTAAATAAAAGCTGAGACAAGAATCTATCTGGGTTAATATCTGAGCTGGCATCTTAGGAATGCAACCACCTTACAGTGTTCTAGAAGGGCTGATGTCTGACTCCCAGCAGCATCAAACAATGAAATCCACCTTTCTTTGAAGTAACAGCTTCTCTAGTAAATCTGTTTTGGGGAAAGTTTGTTAATCAAATGGAAAGGGATTCTGGGAGCAAAAAAACAATTTAATAGGAGAGGCAACAGATGGTGTGGAACTCTTCCCAGAGCAACACCAGCATCGCCTTCCGAGCCTGCATTTTCTTACTCATTATGCAGTCATGAAAGGATTGGTTATTTACCTAACACTGATAGATAAAGCATGGAACCTATTTCCAGTTTGATCAATCTTTTGAGGAACAGACATTAATTATTAATATTTTGTAATGATTGCAGAATTAACAACTTTTTCATGTTATTATTGTATCCAGAATTAGTCTTAGGTGTATTGGTACAGAAGTTAGTTCTCTCTCCATGACTGAAATTTGAAGAAAGTAAATTTGAAGAAAGCTGTGGTTCAGAATATAAGTTCCTGGAGAATTGCCATAACTGGTAGAATTATATCTGTATTATGTACACAGAGAAGGCACTGTACAATAGCTGACAGAAATCTTTCTGAACGCTGTTTAGAAGTTAGCTTTCTGAAAGCTGTTTGAACCATGTATTTTATGTACATCGCAGCCAGCTTTCTAGGGAACTGCACATGGAAAACAAAAATGAGGAAACTGCTGTTTCTAAGAACAGGTTTGACAGCTTATTTTATCTTGTAAATTTTGCCTCTAATTCTAGTAACTAGTAAAAAATGTAGCAATGCACAGCTTGCAGGTTTGGGGTGATTCTTTGTTTTTCAAAAGGAAATCTACAATTAAAAAATTAAATATATTCACCTTTCCAATCTCTGCAGTAACTGAGTAGGAAACTGTACACACAGGCTACTCTAAAATGGCCAAATTCCTGTTGAAATAAGAGATCATTCAAATGGATTTGTTTGGATGGAAGAATACCTATGTCAAAAGTCTTTACATGGGGGGGCAGCCAGCTACTCCACACCATACTTTGGCTGACTATTCCCAACCATCAGTTATGTTTCCTGATGGAGTCCTGCATTTGCAATTGATGCACTGCAATTCACTATCCCAGCAATGAAACCATCCTACCTAGTGATCCCACCCTCAGACTGCTTAGCTGCTGCCTTGCCATCACCCACCATGTCAGAGAAACACATTGACTGGGCTTGCCGGGCAGAATTCACTACACTGGTCTTGGGTTTCCACTTGAATTATTCTGATGTCTGCTCATTTTGATGTGAGCAGCAGCATGAACTCATTGAGGCACAAAATGTCTCTTCCAATTCCTTCCCTGTTGTTACAAACTAAACCTAGCCTATTTAATCCCATACCTCCTGGGGCAACAGTTACTTTGGTGGTTTTTGTGGTGAAAAATGACATGGTTAAGAATTAAACAAGAAAAAATTCATAGCCTGGTTCAAGTGTGATTTAAAGTAATTACAAATAAAAACAAAGTAAAAGCTTAATTTCTTTCTATCAGAGCTTTTGCCTGTTTAATACTATTTATCAATGTGCAGCCAAAAAAAAAGGTGACAAAACACCATATTGTGAGCTCTGGTTACTTAGACAGAAATTTGATTATGGATTTATTCCTATCTAGATTAACTTTGTACTGGCAGGTGGTTTGCTAATTCACAAGTCTAATATTAACGAGTGTCAAAGTAGTGCTGCAGAGTTCATGACTACCTGCCGTCTGCTTTATTGGTCAGTCCCTGAAATGTAGAGGTCAACCTGAGTAGATTACTGGTTAATTGAAGCTGATGACTGGAAGAATCAGCTCATTAACCATTATGGGTAATGTTAAGCATGCATTCCAGTGACATAATTAAGCTAAGTACTAAGGAGTTTAGTAATGGGCGCAATGGGAGATTGCTCGTTAAATAATAACTGTGTTTACTCTCAAGCTTCTTGCCAGCTTATTTTTTTATCCATGTTGTTAACAGGTGTGCTATGATGATGTGTTCTTTTTCAAGGACAAAATATCAATTATTGATAGGAAATGAAAATATACTCTGGAAAGGAGAATTACAGAGCACCAATGGCCCAAAAGAGGTTTGTTGTATCTAGACATCACCTCCTTAAATTAATTCAGTTGACATTTGTTGAAATCAGTTGTGTTCCAAGCAAAGTAATGTTTATCTCTCTAAAATATTTTCAGTACAAACATACTTAAATAGATTGCAGGAGTCTACTTAGTACTAATTGTTTTATGAATATTTATTTTGAATAAATGTCACAAGTTGTACACATAAAAAAAAACAAATTAAGATTCCCCAAATATGCATTGAAATGTAGTACAGCAGATCATATAAACCATTTTAAAGAACACATTGTAGCATATGACATTGAGCTGTTTATTTGAGATATATATGCTTGAAGGAAAAATATTAGCTATTCTAAGAGGAATGGTTTTCCTATCCTCTTCCTTAAAATAAAGCATTCTTCCTTGTTTATGGCCTTGCTGCTTTTCATTTACATTCAGTCAGGTTGCTTGCTCCTGCCACAGCAATGCAATAGCATTGCATTAAGCAGGACACCTGAGTCCCGTTTAAACACCTGGCCAAGATTACCATATATATCCTGATAAAACTGGAACACTTATAATCATTCCTTAGTGACTTTGTCCCAGGAAAATGGACCTACTTCATTTCCTGGAATGGAAGTATCCCATGAAGACAAAGGGAAGGAAACATGTCATCTATCAGTCCTCTGTCCTGTCCCAACATTTTCATCTTGCTCTGGGCTCTGCTATTCACCAGGCTCACAACTGCTGTCACCTACCAGCCACCTCCACCACCAGAGACTATACTCAGCCTCTCAAAGAATCAACTTTCTTCCGGGCTGTTTTAAAGTAAATTACATTTTTTGTGAAGGCAGAAAACCTGTGAGGAATCCTGGGTGGATTTCTCTTCTGGGTGAAGTTCTTCTAGGAATGAAAGAGAGACAGCTTCTTGGATGAGGATAAACTGGCTATGACCCAGAGAACAGCCTTCCTGCAGCTCTTGTGGCCAGAGCTGACACACATCTGCCAGCTCTGAGTCCATTCTAACTTTTCAGGGTCCACGAATAAAAGCTTTGGGTACCAAACAATAGGAGCAGAGAATTTAGAAAAGTAGGCCAAGAGACATACAGCAAACATGAGGGTGGTAACTGCACAGAAGCATTTAGAACGATGTTTACACTGCTCTTGTCACAAGAAGACTGCTCAGAATTACAAGGCTGACCTACTTTAGGGTTTGACATTCTTGTTAAATGCCTGAGGGCAGGTACCTTTTAAAGCAAGATACTTCTCTTCTGCCAAGGTACATCCACAACACGCTGGCTGCCAGTACTAACATTTTCTTTTAAAAGACATCTGAAGGACAGGTTGTATGCACTGTTAGAACAAAAAACATGAAGAAAAATGTGTGTGAGGTTGAGGGAGAGGAATTGTATACCCACCGTATAGAATTAATGCTGAATATTTGTGAAGTTTATTGGCATAGCTTTTGTATACCATCAGCTTTCTTCATTTAGAGTAACTGAAAAGGAACTAAAGGTCTTTGTCAGATGTTTGTCTTTACAAGCCACAAGTTTCCAACTAGATTCATTAAAATCAACATCACTAAAAGTCAGGAAATTAATTTAGGCCATATTATTTTTTCTTTCAACTTACATTAATAATTATTTCCAATAAAATGATTAGAATATTAAAATTTTAAAATACACTGCATTTCCCCTTACCTGTACTGTTCCCATTAGGTACTGGCTTATATTTATAAGAAGCAACTGTGTACAGTGAATTGTATGTATTTATGTGTTTAATTTTTTAGTAATAGTGTATGCAGGAATAGCTGTGGGAAAGCACAGATCAAGCAATATTGAGCCAGTCATTGTTAAGCAATTTCTCACTTACTCTGTCAGTTTTTGACTAGAGAGGGAGCTGAAATAGCACGTAAGACTAAACAGGATAAACTTCAACTTTAATTCAGAATTCTCTTTCTGTTGGATCTGATCCATTTTTCTCCAAAATCACTGTAAAAGTTTGCATTGATTTCTCTGAAAACTAAATCAGACATTCTTAGACCCTTCAGTTAAATCCCCTGGGACAAATTCTTTGTCCTGCTGGATCTCTGTAGTCTCATGGAACTGATGAGTTCAACAGCTGTAGCTAATGCAAAAAGTTTACTCTATGTCATTTTCTTGATATAGTTTTTTAGGGTTGTAGTATCCCTCGTCCTTGTGTGAAGGGAAAGAGGGAAAATCATAAAAGGCAGAGGTTATAGTTTGCATTTGTTATGAGGTAAACAAGAGAAAGGCACAACATTTCAGATCTAAGGCTCCTATTTTGACCTTGAGAACTTGAACACTGTATCCTACTCTGTACTTTTTAACATTAATTCAGCAGGGGTTCATTTGTTTTGCACTTCTGACCTTAATTTAACTGTAAATATTTAGTTCATATTTTTGATGTCTGAATGAGTAAATCTGCCTTTACAATATGTTCCCAGCATGTAACTTTATAGACATAGCTAAGATCTACTCTGGTAAGTAAAGCCTGTTCTGACATCTGATGAACTGTGTCATGCTGCCCATATGTTCCTTACTAAGGAGGTCACCCCACTTGAAGCAAAATTTAATGGGCCCATTAGAAATTGAATTTGAGTACTTTTAATAAACAGGTGGCATGTTACGTGAAGAAAAACTCCTTTCAAAAATAAAACTATATACTGCATCACCATTTGTATGCTTTGAAATGTTCAGTGTATTTTCACCAAATTATCCCCTTTTTAACCTTTACTTTTCTCTGCAACAGCCTAAAAAATCCTTTTCTCTCTTTTCAAAGACACTCGCCAGGTGTTAAAGAAGTACAAGTCTCCTATATTAGGCTACTATTATGAGCTGTCCCTTCCATAGCCAATGAAAAGGAAAAGGTGAAAATTAATTCTCAATAAGCTTTGAATGTTCATATTATACTTTTCATGATGACCTGTGCTCACCGTAGATGAAAACACACTAGCTAAAGTCAATGCAGAAAGCTGACCTGACTAAATGGTGGGAGATCTGTTTCTGTCACATCAGATTATTGCAGACTGGGACACTAAAATCCATTTCAGAACTCTGTAGACCTTCCCATTATCTTTGTAATTCCTGCTGATGTTAATCAAAACTATTGTCTCATTTGCAAAATACTTAATAGCGTTTTGATTACCATTCATTTTATCTAGCCCTTGCCATCTGTTTTATTTGCTGGTTGTCATAGCTAAAATAATTTCTCAAATGTTATTTGTGTAGTGTTCATTTTGATCAGAACATAAACATATAATAATATTNACAGAAAAGTGTTTTCCTAAAACAACAGGCTTTAACCCCATGGGTGTTCTACCAAGTTGAACCTTTTCATCTCAAAGGCCAGCTCCTGACACTGACTTTGAATGTCAGGAGTATAGTGGAAGTAGATTTATCTGCATGTCAAGAAATTCATAAAGGCAAAGATTCAGTCATAGAAAGAAAAACTGATAAACTCTATTTTCAGCACTACTGGGATCAATGGGACCAAGCTACTCCATTGGCTAATGCTAAGAAGCTATATCCACTTATTTTTTCATTATTATGCTGTTACAGTTATGCCTTTGAGTGGAAGTCTTTAGACATTTAGGTCAAATGACTGCTAAAGGAATTCACCCAACATTTCTCTCTCTTCCAGCTTTCCAAACTGTTAGTTTAATAGAGAAGCCACATAGAGATGATAAGAGCACACACTGAGGAAAGGTAAAAAGTTGGAGATGCAGAAAATATGAGCAGTTCTATCACAAAGAATGTAGTGTGACATTTAATACAACCTTTTTTACTAAGGCCTCAGCTGCAGAAGAAGGAGATAATACAAAAATGCTTTGACAGTAGAAGCAATAGAATATGACTGCTTGGAAGGCCCTTCAGTAGAAGTAATAAAGATAGAAGGCCTTATTGTTCAATAATTTGTCTTTAAGTCAATGCTGACATTGTTAAAGAAGGTAAGACCAAATCTCAGTGATGGAGCAGTTATTTAAATAAACATTAGTAGACAGCTCTGACTAGTGAGCCTCCACACTAGTATTTATAAAATACAAAATTATTTTATTGTTTGGCTAAGCTCATTAAAGATGTCAAAAATTTCAATGCTACAGAAATAAACTGCCCAAAGTGCAGCTTTGTGAAAATGCCCACAAAAATGAAAATGAATGAATAAAAAAATGGGAGGAAAATTACTGTTCTGAGGAGCCTGTTGTATCCTAAAAAATGAAGCCTTACTCTCTGCCTGACACAAAACCATGAGGTGCCCATCAGTTAGCTAACTACAAGCAACAAAACATGCAGTCATTCTGTGCCACATTTAAATCATAAGGCATAACTTTGTTTTACCTGCTGTAGAAATGTGCTTGGAAAAACAATGTGGTCTGTGTTCCTCTGTTGTTAGATCTGCTTTTTTGGGATTTTGCTTTTTTGCTTTCTGTTTAGGTCCTGGCTCCTCTAACTTGGAGCAGCCAACAACAGGCTCGGTCTTCCCTCCCACATACATAAGACTAAAAACTGTGTAAATTTGTCCTCTTCCTCTTGAAAATGTAATCATCAGGGCCCAAACCCTTGCCACTGTGGGCTAATGCATAGCCAAGTAATGCATAGCTACTTAGTTAAGTAGCTCACAAAAAATATATTTTTCTTATTAAAAGTCCATTGTTTGGTTCTAGTTTCAAAGGCTGATGTAGTATCTGGAAGCATCCCTCACTGAATCCCAGGTGGCAGAGTTTATAAGTCATGCTTCATAAAAGCTTTTGTTCCTGTAAACTGAGTTCTGCCAACAGGCCTATATAGCCTCTTTCTCTCATGACCTTTTGTCTTGACAAACCACCACCTCCCACCCATTTCTTATCATTCCAAAACAAACACAGTTGGACTTGAGGATCTTAAAAGATCTCTTTCAACCTTGATGATTGTATGAATCTAAACCCTACAGCTGAACTGGCTCCTGCTCCCACCAGAGAAGACACTGAATGACCTCTCCCTCCCAGTTATTCCAAGTAGTGGCTTGTTGAGCTTCCTTCTTTATACTGTCTGAGGAATGAGGAAAGAGAGAATGTTGCTTTTGATGGCAACTTACCAGATAAATTAAAAATAAGCAAAGTTGGGTAGGCTTGCTAATGGTTGTGATTTCAAAGATATCTTGTGTGCCCTGGGACTCAGTAGAGAGTATCTTTGTTTGTAAAGCACTTGTGATGTGCATGACCCCCATCCTGATGCGCATAACCTTCACCCTGGAGCACATGACCCTCACCATTTTAAGACCTCTGTTGTCTGGACTTGAGAAGAGACTCTGGGGAGTAATTTTCCACTGCCACCTAAATATATCCATGCTGCTGGAAAGGAAGGAGTAAGTTATTGTTTGCATTTTTCCATTTCCCTAATTGAAAAAAAAATTAAAGGTATCAGAGCTAGTCAGCAAAAGTAGATTGGGGGACTATAATTGGGAGAAGGATGTGCTGCCATCAGAACATAATAGACAATACATTCCTATTGAATGCTGAACCTTGGAAAATGAACTGCAGAAAAGAGTTTGCAAATATGCTGGATTCTGAATGCTGCAAGGTTAGTGTTAGTGTCAGCTTTAGTGCCCTGGCCACCTTCCAGTCTGGATAATTACATGCAGCTTATTCAAACAAGCCTACAGTTTCACTTGCACATGGCATTCCTCTCTTCCTATCCTGGAATGCAGTACAGAGTTGCTGTGAGTTCATTTATAATAGAACATTTCAAGGGTGGGCAATCCTCCATTCTGTCACACTGTTTGCAAATTTTCTTAGAGCAATGTAGGTGTATATAAAATGAACAGCCAGGCACAGTTAGACCCTGGCATTAGTGAACTATTTCAGTGCCAGTGACTGCAAGCAAGGTTACTTTTATCCTTTCTACTCTTTAGAAAGTCACTAATTTTGCATGCTTTGTTCTGAATTCTCATTTGTAATCCTGTTTAGAGGTAAACCAATAATAATCTTGTTCACATGTCTGTGGGATTTTGTGCTGTAGCTTCAGGAGTTTTGAATTTCCTCTGTTATGTAGAGAACTAGAGAACAAGGCTTTCAGTTAGAGGCTAAAGAAGCTACACGTTCCTGTTCACACAACCAGAAGGAAGCGAAACTCCTATTTTAGTTAAAAAGTAACACAGTATTTCGTATTAAAGATTAATTTTTTTTTTAGGTGGTAAGGCAGCTACAGTTTGCACTTGGTAATTATGTCCACAGACCCCAGCTGTGGGGTCTGAAAAACTGTCTGAAAACTATCTGAAAGCAAGTCCAGGTTATTTATTGCTCCTTATTGTCCTCCTCATTATTCACTGCTGAGCCTGATCTCAGTCCTCCTGTGCACATACAGATGTACTCCTGCACCTGTGGATATTGTATTAGAACAGCTCTGTGATCTCCAATTATTCCATCTCAGAGGTCGCCTACAAGCCAAGCCAATAAAGCAGTTGATGTGTGCAGGACTACAGGCTCAAGTGGCCATGACAAGTCTCAGTGTCTCTCCTATGCTCATAGAGAATTCCATAAAGTTCTGCCACATCTGCCAGCACCTGTTTTGGTTTCATAAGGAAGAAACAAAAAAATAGGAGTAGAAATTAGAAAGTAGACAGAAAATAGAGGAATAGCAGAAAGTAGAAAGCAAATAGCAAAATAGTAGTGGTTATAATCATTATTCTTGGCACTACAAATAGGACATTGGACAGCATGGGCAGAGTGTGGCACAGAGAAGACTGTTAAACAAAAATCAACCTCTTCTACGATGAAATGAAAGGGGACCACCTGCCTGCCAAGGTCACCCTTGGTGGCTGTGCTGAGTAAGCTAGGGTCTATGCCAGGGACTTTTCTAATGCTGGAGGGCAGCAAGGAAGTGCCCTGTATTGATACATACAGCAAATCCTGCAACTCCTCCCTTCAATCTCTGAAGTGATAATCATGCCACTGCCCTCAGTGTTGGCTTGTGGCTTTGGTGGTGACAAAACCTACATTTTTCCATTGGTCAGGGTGGACCCTTCATTTTTGTATTCCTCTGGTAATTTCCACCAACAGAGATAACTCCCTTCTCATGGACTGAAGGTTTATCATGAAAACCATCACATTTCTTGTACAGAACTGCTGCGCCTTAAGCCTCTGTGATCAGTGCCTTTCTGGCTGAAGTTCTGGTCTCCCTGGAGCCTAGGGGAGAAGGACAATGAACAAAAATATGCACATAAATCATGGCAACTGGAAAATCAACATTAACATCCTGGCCAGTATTTCGAATGTGCAGGGTGCCCCAGGGGCAGTGATACCAGAAGACAGCCTCTCTAACATATTTCCATCTTCAATTTCTGTGACACTGGATAATTTTGAATGTACAAAGTGTTCTCCAATCTCATTTGCTCTTTTCCACAATGCAAAGACTAAAATCTCTTTGGATATGTTAGAATAATTTAATCACTTGGTGATAAAATGTAGTTTTCTTCCAATATTTCATTAAGTATTTAACTTATTAATGGGGTTGGTGGTAAATATCTTGTATCAATATGGTTGCATTACACCATTTCTGTTAAATTCAGTTTTGTTAGAGTTTACTTTTGTGTTTATCCAAGTACAAACAAAGTAGTTCCTCTTAAAAAAACCTTGAGACATAGAAACAATTTGTTGTACTGTTTACTGTCTGCCAACATAATGGAGGGAAGCCTAGGATTTGTTTTGTGCTCATCAAGCTCTGGGCATAAACAAAAGTTAGCATCACTGAAAGGGAATTAAGAAGACAACACAGTTTATCTGACTATGTGATAAACTCAGAGTTTTGTTTTACTTCTTCCTAACAGTCCGGTCCTACAGGCTCCCAAATGAAGCAACCAAAAATTACATCTGAAAATTCAGTATCTGGCTCCAAAGAGAAGTTATGCATGTCCCTGGAGTATGATCAACATTTGGTATGACTGGAGCTTTGGTTGTTTTCTTTTATTCTGGAAACAGTAAGCAAAGTGGAGAGACATGAATTCAAGTTCCAGATATGATCAGTAAAATTACATTCTTTCAAAGGACTTGCCTATTTTTCCTTATCAGCCTGGACTCAAATCTAGTCTGAATGGGCAGGCATAAAAACCTGCATTTCAAGCCAATTCTCATTATAATGAATGGGATTCTTTAGCAGATATTCACAAATACTGCCTCTAGTTTGTAGAGAACTGTTGTAATCAAGATTCAAAATCCACCTTTTGCAGCTGAAACAGACACTTCTGAATCCAGAGCATTGCAGGTTACCTGGCTTATTGTACACCTTCCTATGAACTGTGGCAGAAAATGGGCTGTTTGAAACTAGGAGTCCCCCAAGACTTTCCATGGAACAGCTCTTTGCTCCTTGCTGACACAACTACAAGTTCACTGTAAATTGCTTTTGAACTACTTTATCAATGTGTTTTGCGAGTGGAAATTAAATATAAAACTGTCACTTGGCTTTGTACCACTGTGTTAGATTAATGCTTTTAAAAAGCTTGTGTGGCTCTCAGTAAAAAGCAGGATCTCTGTACCATTAAAAATAACCAAGAAAAGAGGACCTTTTCCAGCAGATACTGGTGTGAGATGTTATATAGTGATTCATGTCATTATGCAAGTACACCATGGGATCAATAGAAAC
>VZTT01000235.1:3337-36791 GCA_013400855.1 Buphagus erythrorhynchus
CATTTCCCTCTTTCCCTTCCCCCTTCTCCCCTTCCTCTTCCCTTTCTTCTTCCTTTCTCCAAAGACCTATTTAATTATTTTTCCAAATCAGATTCCACGACTTTTTCTATGATCTACTCAAAATTTATTTTTTTAGGAATCACGAGGAACCCAATTGCTCATGGCTGTGTATTTTCATTAAATACTTTACCCCGGAATCCTCTAAATCACACATATTGTGAGAATGAAAAAGCTGACAAATAATTCGATCAGAGTATAAAAATGCCAGATGGAGACTCCTCTTCACAAGAAGTCCCATGGAAAAAGATGAGGGGTAATGGGTACAAGTTACTGCTGGGGAGATTTTAACTGGATACCAAAAGGAAATGTTTCACAATGTGAACAGTCAGCTCTTGCAATGATCTCCCCATGGACGTGGTGGATTCCCCAACACCTGACACCTTTTAAGTTTTGTTTGGCTGAGGTGCTGAGCCATCCTGTTCAGACCAAGAGCAGCTGGATCAGATGATCCTTGACATTTTTTCCAGCCTGGTATTCCATGATTCCACGATTTAACTTCCAACAGGACAGCAGAGTACTCTTGTGCTTGGAGGGACACAGGGTCCTGTGTACAGGAAGCCCCTGGGGTCTCCTGTGAGATTTTGCCCTCCTGCACTGGGGCTCTTGTCTTGCAAACACTTTCTTTCCTCACAGTGAAATAAGTCACCAGGTACCAAATACGATCCCTCTTCCACTCCACTGTTCTTAGAATCACCAGCCTGGAATGGCTTGGGTTGGAAGGAACATTAAAGCCCATCTGGTGCCACCCCTGCCATGAGCAGGGATACCTTCCACTGTCCCAGTGTGGTAGTTGGTTTGGCTAAGATGGACTGGGACTTAGCCTAGGTTCCCTACACAGAGGGCATAAATTTAAGACCCTGGGAAGTGGGCTGTTAAAAAGCAAGGCCTCAGACATTAGATCTGGCCCCTGCCCTGCAGATGTAGAGGCTTCAGCCTAAAACCATGGGACTTGTGGGGACATGTAAGGGCATACCCAGACATGTTCCTAGTTCTCCTTTTGCTCTCAGGTATCCCTATGTATTGTTAACCCAACACCTCTCCCTGGTCTTTGGACCACATGGTCACAGATGGATTAAAGGATATCTCAGATGCACCATCGTACCCATCCTGTTTATTATTATTATTATTATAGCCATGCTGTGACCCAGTCAAGCTGGTGAGGTTGTCACTAAGGGAAACCCGCCCCCCCCGCATTGTGACATCCCAAGTTGCTCTAAGCCCCATCCAACTTGGCCTTGGACACTTCCAGGGATGGGGCGTACCTTCAATTCAGGAATTTCTTCAATTCCCTCTACGCACTGCTGCCTCTTTAACTGCTCTGAAGTAGCAGATTGCCAGCTTATACTGCAGCAATTACCTTTAAACAACCCATGCCCATAAAATCTTGGAGATCATTTAGGCTTCCTCTCTTCAGGAGAGTCAATTGCTGCTTTTTCAGGATGCTGAAGTCCATTGAAATCTGGGGTAACATACTGCAGCAGTTACTGAACACCAGCATCTCCCTTTGCCTGGCAGGGAGAACAAATCATAATTCAAATTAACCTCACTGTGTAATGAAATTTTGTTATGTGTCATTATGTTATTTTATATAGTATCTATAAATCAATCCCAGCAAGCCATTTGCTTCAATGACAGGTTTTTGTGAAGCTGGAATCCTTCCAAGGAATAATTTTTCAAATAACAGTGAATTCCAAAGCAGAAAACATAGAATTTCGTAAAACAACAGCATTTTGGACCCTCAAAACACTTCATTATATTTAAGAACCAATGGAGACAACTCTTTCATATTGTATTTCATGTAATTTAATTCCAACAGGGAGGTTGGTTTTCCTGACAGCCTTCTGGAGGGAATTGTGCCTAAGTGCCCCCAAATTCAGCTGTCACACTTCCTGCCCTGCTCTTGGACTGTGTCACACAGTCCCTTCTATCCTGAGTGTCATTCAGGATTACCAGAACCTTAAGCATTTTGTTTGTAGTTTAACAAGAACTTTTCCAGGTTTATGCTTCAGAAAAATCCATCTACTGGGCATTTTGCTTTCCCAACCATTTTGATATACATTCATTTTAGTGTCCAAGTAAAGCTTTCAGTAAGATTGGTTTTATGTTTCCAAGCCAATCNTAATTTTGACATTTGAAGAGCTCTGCTGCATCCAACGTGTTGACTTAAAAGTGTTACTTGAAATACTTAAAAATTAATTGAGCGGGTTGCTTCTTGGGCATTTTGCTTTCCCAACCATTTTGATATACATTCATTTTAGTGTCCAAGTAAAGCTTTCAGTAAGATTGGTTTTATGTTTCCAAGCCAATCTTTTTCAAAATGTTGAGGGAAAAAAAAAAAAAAAAAAGAGAGAGAGAAAATTAGGGGAAGCCTATTTTTTGCAGTTTGCTTCATTCATACTTAGATGCTCCCCACATTTTAAAGAGCACAATTAACCAAAAGTGAATCTGGCCTGATACATCATAATTTTCTCTGGGTTTATGTGGAGTAAGTGTTGCTTTTAATGCCATTACAAAAGCATAAAACTAAAATAAGGCAGTAGTAATTCAATTCAAACACACATCCCAGGTAGTAAAAATGTCTGTAGGGGAAGAGCTTCAAATATATTTAGATAAATAAATGCTTCAACCACTCAACACACAGAAGTTTGTGACTACTCCTGGTCCATGGCAGACTTCCCATCCTTGTCCCTGGGAGCTGTGGATGTGAGCTGAGGGCAGGTTCTGCCTCATAGACATGACAACAACTTCAGCATTTGGGGTTCACTGCTTTATCTTCCTCAGCATTGCTGGAGAAATCAGATTTGCAAAACCAGAGTGCAGAATCAGTTTAGTCCTCAGGTTGCTCAGTAATTCCTATTACAGCCAAACTCATTCCTGGTGCAGCTCCATCTGTTCCCCATGAAATTAGGTGTACTGAATTTTGTCCAAATTTTATTTTTGTAAGTTTTGGAGGCACTACCAACATGAGAAGGAGATGGGTTAGTGATGCAATTTGGGAGGCAATGGATAAGAAAAGGCTTTAATTAAGGGTAATGGGGAAGCATTAAGGCAAAGGAGATTTGCCAGGAGGTTGATTTAAAAACATATACAAACTCTCAGTGCTCTGATCAATTTAACTGTTCAGTAGGCACCAGAATAATGTCGGAGTGCCACTGTTTGAAGCAATTAAATGCATGTGTTTAAAATAGCAAAACCACATAAACGACAAATAGAATGTGACACGAATCTCTTTCACCACCAGGTGCCTTGCTTGGAATTTTTTTGACAGCAGGAAGGCATGACCTGGCAAAATATGATAATATTGACAATTACTTGGATTATTAATTTTTCATCTTGAGTCTAGTTTAGTTTTAAAGTTTGGTTACAACTGTTCTAACAAAATAGAATTGAGTGTGACAGGACAAGAGGGAATGGCTTTAAGCTGAAGGAGGGCAGGGTTAGATGCGATTTTGGCAAGAAATTCCTTCCTGTGAGGGTGAGGACACCTTGGCACAGGGTGCCCAGAGAAGCTGTGGCTGCCCCTGGATCCCTGGAAGTGTCCCAGACCAGGTTGGATGGGGCTTGGAGCAACCTGGGCTAGTGGAAGGTGTCCCTGCACATGGCAGGGGTGGTGGGATTTTAAGGTCCTTCCAAACCAAATTATTCTATAAGATTCTATAAGTGCAGAATTTTAATTCAACTTTCTTAAGTGTAATATTCTTTCCTGTTTGTTCTTTGCTTTTCTTCTCTGCAAGCAAACTGCAATTAAATACATCTCTGAAATATGGAGGAAAGCAGTAAGATTTTCCAAAGTTCTCTGTAAATTGGAAGAATAATCATAAATATAAAAAAAATCCCACTTCCTATGGCGCATCTTTGGCTGAAAAGCCCTTTAAAAGCTCCTTATATAAGTTTATAGCTGCTTATTTACATCCCATTCCACGAGTATTTAATGCCATTGATTTCCCCATTTGGACACATCATTAAAGGACAAGGCAGACACCTGTGCTCTCAAGAGAAATTATTGAATGGGCTGATAAAAAGGGAGAAGATTAAGAAGGCTACTTGCAAGAGAGAGGCACGTGGAGCTGAGAAAGTGTGTCCCTGCAATTCCTCAGCTGTCACCTCACAGCCAGGTGACAAAATCAATGGAAATATCCTCAGCTCCATGGCTGGGAACTGGGCCCTGATGGCATCACACAAGTGATGGGCCTAAGTGTGTGACAGTTCCATGGTGCTCCCAGCTTGGAAAAGCTGTAAAAGAATTGGTTCATTTGGCAGTTTGTTTTTTTTGCAGCACCCCTCTGTTCCAGGCATTCATCTTCCTCAGGTGGATCAAGGTGCTTCCATGACCAAAACGCATCAGTCAAGTGAAATCACTCCTATAATTAATTTAATTGACTTTAATAATGATAGAAAAACACTTAAAAATTAGATGGTTTAAGATAAATTTTTTTTTACTGATTATTTTTCATTATTCTGGAGGTGTTCACTGAACTTATTTTTCCATCCTCTCCTGTTTGATAGCATGATTTTGTGCAGCAGACTGGTGACCCAAACTCTGGTTATGTAGAAAGAAAATTCAAAAACATACGTAGGGTGAACATGAATTTGAACATGAATTTGAACTGAAATCGGATTAAATCAAAATACAGCATCTTTAGACAAAGAAAAATCAATTCTTATTTGAATAGGCTAATTTAAGGAGGGCATTACTTGCAGAGGACATTATGGATTGATAAAGACGTCAGCGGGATGAGAAATAAGAGGAGCCCAAATGAGTAGTTCAGGTCTTCCTGCAGAGGCTGTTATCTGTGTTGTGACCTTTTGAGCAGGACTCTGAGAGATGAGAAGAGACAGATATGAGCCAAAAGACCTCCTTATCTCAGATCTCATTATCTTTAAGGCTCACAGTCATGGGTCAGGTCAAGAGAAAGAGACATGAGATATTGCACTGCATGTCATGGTTCTTCATGGCAACATTGAGCCTAATGCAGGGCCAGTGCAGAAGACACAGCATCCCTCTGTTTCCCAGAGAAATGTCAGGTATTTCCTACTTCTCTGCTCTTACCCTGCTCCTCCCAAACCACCTGGAACTGCTTGATTTAATCTCTCTCAGCACTTCCTCAGCCACCTTCCTCAATTTCCTCCTGGCACAGACTTTGTTCAGAAATGTAGCCACAGGCTCAGAGAAAACCTCTTGTGAGAATTTGTCAGTCTGAGTTTTCTCAGGCTTAGCCAGGGTTCTTTCCCAAAGCTAACCACTTTATCAAATGTAAACCTAACAGAAGAATTAATAACAATGATAACACCTGTTGGTACGTGTGAGAAGTATGGGAAAGAGTGTCACTCTCTCTGCACCAATCAGCTTTATCCTGTCTTTAGAGATTTGGGACACTATTTAAGCAATGTGTTTTAGAATAAACTCGTCTTTCTCTCTCTTTCCTATCATGAGAGGGACCATGTAGCTGTGTCTTATTTCTGCCACATCTAAAGGGTTAAATCCATAACCCTGCAGCTACACAGAAACACTTCTACATCAGCAGTTTACCTTTCACAGCATATTTAATAACACACCCATATCATATAAATCAAAAGACCTTTCAAACAAATGAAATACAAATGTTAAACAAAATACTTCAGCCAGAAATAAAATATTTTTTTTAAGAATCCTTTCAAGTTACAGATTCTTCTATAGCATGAGAAACGTTTGCTCACATGTTCCCATTCATGTCCCTCAGTTTTTACTTATATATCCCTGCCTGATGTCATCTCTCCTCTCTTTGTTAAGGACTATCCTTACAGCTTCAGATTTATGGAAGAATTTTTATCTCTTCTTCTAAGGATAGATTTTGACAATCTAGCTCCAAAATGCTGGGTTCACCCATTATTATCCCATTTACTGAAGCAAGACATCCAGGTTTTTTAGGGATGTGATGTATAAGAGCCACGATAGTCTTCTGTAGTCTCTTGTAGGCTGGACAATTTTCATGGAAAAAATCCCAGAATTGTTTGGGTTGGAAGGGACCCTAAAGCTCATCCAGTGCCACACCCTACCATGCACAGAGATACCTTCCACTATCCCAGGTTGCTCCAAGCCCCATTCAGCCTGGCCTTGGACAATTCCAGGGGTGGGACAGCCACAGCTAGAGGTGTTTCCTCAACTCTTCCACAAGCAGTGGGATCTTCTCATTTCTCTAAGCTCATGTTCCCCCTTTGCCCTCTGAGCCCACTGTTCCCACCACCTCAGCTCATGTAGGTGCTCTTCTCTGGTGTGGTTTGCTCAGCTGTGGAAAGCCAAGCTGTCCCCAGTTTATTCCTGGTATTTTTGCCTAATCCTTTTCCAGTGTCAGCTCTTGACTCAACATCTGCTCTGTGCCTGCAGGGACCTGAGCCATGCTCAGCTCCCACCACTGCTCCCCTTTCTGTCACACCTACAGTGGCTCTCCTGTCCCTCTCCCATGCACCCTATGTCCCCTCATGGGACCCTGAATGTGTCCTTCTAGGGTGTTGTGTCCTTGCCCCAACTTATGCAGTACTGAAAAATGTACCAACATATGCAGTAAAGATCAAAAATCCCATCATTCCACATGGACATTTCAGAAGGTCTGTTCTGCCCTGGCAGGTCAGCTCATTTTATGAGTCACCTGCCATAATTTTATTTTATCTCAGTGAAGCCAGAAGGAATAGGAATGGCAGGAACCTGCCTTAAATGTCAACCTCATTAGGCTTTTAAACAAATTATTTTAAATCAAAGCTACATATTTTTAGCAGAAAGCACAATAATTTTGTATTTGTTCCAAGTCATCCACTGGTATCTGCTCACAGCTGTGAAATAAAGATGAGTAGATAAATGAGGATAATTTTTATTTCCTACTGTGTTAACACTGCTGTTATTCTCTGTTCTCCTTTATGGCGGGAGTGAGTATGATATCAGAGGAAAAAGAAAGAAAAGAAGTAACCTAGTCAACTCCCTGTACCCTTTTAACCTGTGTTTGAACTGCAGAACCAGCACCACAGCTCATCATTTTACCTACACAAAGGCAACAATTACAGGATTTTTCATTCCACCCTGTGTTCTACCTCCTGATTGTCTCATTGCAATATTGCAGTATCAATAGGACAATTTCTGAGCTGCTCTGTAATATTTTATTCTACCAAATGTAATCTGCTGTTATTGCCTAATCCTTCTAGTAGCACTGTGCTGATCCATCTCTGTGCTAGCGAGATGGTGCCCAGAGGACAGCCCCAAAAGGGTTTATTTCCTCATCTATCCAGTTCATAAAACACACACCTCATAATGTCAACTAAAAACAAAGAGTCAGAGGTCCAGTAGAGTTGCAAATATTGGCTCCAGGTTGAGTCTCTCTGGGATCCATGAATCCATAAGTAAAAGAGGGAGCAAATCGCTATAAATTCCAACTGGAATATAAGAGGCAGCTAAAAAAGAGGCTTCTGTGAATGGAAATAGAAGCTCCTGGAGCTCAGTCGTGCTGTCAGATGTTTAACTTCCTAGCATGAGAGGAAGTCATTTACCCAGGAGGGAATTAACAAAGAAATGCTTTCATAATTGCAGTTTTAAATTGTTTCTCTTATCATCAAATTATAATCATGCATGGAAGCGACAGAGGGAAAGAAGTTCAGAACATGAGGAAGCATAAGCAGGATGATTTGCATGTTTTCCCTGAAGTATAGATCCAGCAAGAGAAACACAGTGCAGTTTAAAGATCAGGGGTAGAATTGCTGGGCATGAAAAGGAAAAAGATTTGCAGTGTGAAACTTGTTTAAACCAAATCCATTAGGCATATTTATATTGGCGTAAATACTTTCAGATTTTCTAAGTATACTTCTCTAAGTGGATCACAGTTTTGAGGGTGCTTCCATTCTCAGCAGTTGATAAGGAACATTTCGAGAGGAGTGTTAGAACAACTTGAGGATAATGTTTTGTCAAATGTTAAAAGCATTTGAAATCACTGCTGCTTCTTTCAATGACCAGCTTAAGCAGCGGTTAAACTTGGGTTTTTTATAGAAGAAAATTAACCTTGTTTTGATAACATAGTAGTTTCTTTAGTGTTCAGTTCTTCCATATATATTTTCCTCCCCCAAAGGGAATAAATAAAGAACTTAGGACAAATAAAACAAAAGTCAAACCCCTCTTTCCCCACAATTTATCATAAATATGGATATATTAATAAAAAAACCATCAAGACTAAATCAAAGGATGAGTAAGATTGGAAGGGACCCCAGTGTGTCCTCCCTGCTCCAGCAGGGCCACCCCAGAGCACAGGGCACAGCAGTGTGTCCATGTGGCTCTGGAACATCCCAGGGAGGAGACTGCCCAGCCTCTCTGCACACTCTGCTCAGGGCTGTCCCTGCACAGGGCAGAAGCTGTGCCTCCTGTGCAGGGGGAATTGCTGGGCTCAGTCCCTGCCCGTGGCTCTGGTGCCATTGCTGGGCCCCAGAGCAGAGCCTGGGACTGCTCTGCCCTCCCTGCACACAGGGACACCCAGGGCTGAGGGCCCCTCTCAGCTGGGGCTCCTCTCCAGCCTCAACAGCCCCAGCTCCCTCTGCCTTTCCTGGGCACACAGATGCTCCAGGCCCTTCCTCAGCTCTGCAGCCTCTGCTGGCCCTGCTCCAGGAGCTCCCTGGCCCTGCTGTACTGAGGGGTATAACAAAGTATAACAAAACACTTGAAAAAATTATATAAAGCAGTGTATAAACCACTAGAAACAGTATATAAAATAAATACATGTGAAAATAAATGTGATAGAAAACACTAAACCCACTTTATAAAACAATAAACCCAGTATGTAAAACACTTAAGAAAGTTTACACAGAAAACTGTGTCAGGAAAAAAAAAAAGCATCCATGTCTCCATGCCGTGCCCAAATGGAGCAATGGCTCTGTGGCATCCTCACACCTTGCTGCCACAGTCCCTGTGTGCTGGTCTAGAGCTCCAGAGTATGAGGTGTTCCCTTGTGCCCTGATGGCTTCTCCAGCCACCACAGGCTGTGTGCTCACTTTTACCCCAGTGAAGAATGTTTTCATTGAATTTTACATCCTAGAATCTTCTGAGCTGGGAGGAATCCACAGGGATCAAATCTGACTTTACTGTCAGGAGCTGTGTGCTCTTTTTTAAAGATGCTCCCTTTCTTTCCCTTTTGCCATGCTAATGAATTATTGTTTCATCTTTTGTCTTTAAAGATGCCAAAACTTGTATCTGTTGGCCCCAAATTCTATCAGGGTTTGGTTTAAATCACCATTTTAAATGAATTAGAGACATTTTTCTGTTGTGTGTTTGAGAAAGGTGGGTTGCACACTTTTTATTGTCACCAAAGCAGGGACAGAAAGCAGAGCTGCCACTCCTGTTACACGGCACTTGAACCAACTGTCTCTTTTCACACTGATTTCCAGAGAGAAGCTCTGTTCCTTCTGCAAAAACCTTCCTTGTCTTACACTCAACTTCCCAATTTCCCTTCTCCAGGTCTGCTGCTGAAGAGAACATCAGGCCTGTGGTCATTTGTCCATCTGTCTGCAAAAGGAGGGTTATGGATCCATGCTGGAAATTCCAGTTCAATTTAGCTAAGTGGGAGATTTTTGTCACTTTACACTAGAAAAGCACTTTAGAAATGTGGAGGTAAATAAAAAATAAGCCTGTTCCAATCTGTTTACAAAATCTCAGCACTGTCACTGCAACATAAACACTTTATGTTATTATGTACTATGGTGCGAGACATTCCCTGTCACTGGTGCAGTTTGCAATTACAGGGAAGTGAGGCAGAAAATAGCAGCTCTAGAATGGATTAAAGTAATGAAGTTTGAACTATTATTTGAAAGGTTGTTGTTATTTTAATAAATATTTAATCTCCTCAGCCTCATGGATCCCTAATTGATCTTTAACTATTATTGTTCCTGGACATTTCTCATCAACTTCTAATTGCTGGTTTAAGGCAATGGAGAATCAAGAGGGTAATGATAGTGGCTGTGGGAGATTGTTACAACATTCAAACATGCTTAATAAAATATTTTTAACAGCTCTTTGCTGGAAAGGAAGGCTTGAAATTCGTTATCAGCTACTGAATGTGTTTCTCATAGTTCCATGATCATATCCCACAAAACCATTACTAATAATTCAGAGTTTATATCCAGTTTAAATGAACCTATAGAAAAATTAAATTGTTAAAAGCTCTCCATATTAAAGGAAGGAAAGCATTTCATAGTGCTGAAATAAAGCTTTTTGGCTGGTTATTGGAAAATGTCTTCCAGGATTCATGGAGCACGTTAGGAAAACATCCTTTATAACCCATGTATATTGTTTCACCCTTGCCATGGGCAGGGACACCTTCCACTAGACCAGCAGTAGTAGTGGTAGTAGTAATAATAATAATAATAATAAGAAGAAGAAGAAGTAATATTTTGATAAGTGATTGTAGTGTTTTAAAATCACTAATGTTGCTATCAGTATTGATATTATTTTTTTTTATTGATGTCATTTTTATTTAAACTAGACAGACCTAAGAATTGATGTCAAATTCTATCATACGTAGCAACTTTGAAAATGTAGCAACTTCTTATTATATTTATTATTCAATTCTGAGACCCTTAGCATGACCAGGAAGCAACAGAGAAATTTAGGCACCTCCAGCAGGAGGGAATTTTACATTGCACATGAGAAAATGATAATTTTATTTTTTGTTTGGATTTTATTTACAATAAAGATAAGTTCATGGATTAATATTATATATACATATATAATGGGATTAGAACATGGTGTTTGATTTGTTTTCAGAAGTGTTGCAGAAATAGAGATGAGGGTTGGAATTAGATGATCTTTAAAGTCCCAAATCATTCTGTGATTCTGTCTCTGTTTAGTTAGTGTTACATTTACAAAACCCTCTTCCAATGAGCAGATTTATTATATTTTGTTCTTCTATTTAGTATACAACATGATTTATATATATATTTTTACAACTTTCCTTAAGAAATAGTAGAGCTCTTACCACATTTGCTGCTACACAATGGCTTTTGCTAGAGGATGACTCTTGTCACCACTTTGGTGACAGCTAAGTATTGAAATCTGAGGATTTCAGCCATAATTAATACATTGCTAATATATTCCAGGCTTCACGCTTTGGTAGGTGCAGACATTGCCTAGGAAATCAGAAGTAATTGAAGTGCTCTGAGAAGCATATGCTCATTCTGATTTTTATCCTGATACCACAAAAATTTCAAATGCACTCCCTATGAACAGTCAATGAAATGAAATATTCTTTTGTGAACACAGGTCAGGCAATTGGCCATCATGTTCCTGGGTCAGGAGCAAGCAATTTGCATCAGCTTGCATATTTATATTTTGGAGAAAATGAGATCTGATATTTAATTTCTTTTTAAATGCTTCTCAGTGGCTGAGAAGAAATGTGCATTTGCATTTGATCCTTTGTGACATTGTGCAATATTTGTGAGTATTGTTGGTGAATCTAAATTACCCCAGCTGATTAGAACAGCTCAGTGCTGGCTGTAAAATGGCACATACAAATATGAATGTTTGTGGGGTTTGAGACAAGATTCTAGTTCCAAATTAATGTAGGTCCTCTGGAATGTGAGGAGCTACAACTTTGTAAGAGAAAAAAGTCTTTGGAAAGACAAGATTAAAGGTGTAGGATCTTCAAGGTGCTGAAGATGTGAGCTGGAACTAGAACTCCCCATGCCCTGGGCTGATCCCCAGTGTGGGCAACAGGAAAGGGGGGATTCTGCCCCTCTGCCCTGCTCAGGTGAGATCTCACCTGCAGAACTGCCTCCAGCCCTGGGGCCAGAAGCACAGGAAGAACATGGAGCTGCTGGAGAGGGTCCAGAGGAGGCCCTAGAGCTGCTCCCAGGGCTGGAGACCCTCTCCTCTGGAGCCAGGCTGGGAGAGCTTGGGATGTTCATCTGTGGAAGAGAAGGCTCCAGGAACATCTTAGAGCCACTTGCAGTGCCTAAAGGGGCTCCAGGAGAGCTGGAGAGGGATAATTCATCAGGAACTGTAGTGACAGGACAAGGAGAAATGGCATCACACCGAGTTTAGGTTAGATATTTGGAAGAAATTCTCCCCTGTGAGGGTAGTGAAGCCCTCACACAGGGTCTCCAGTGGCTGTCCCATTCCTTCAAGAGTCATATACTTCTATTCCATAGAGATATTTTTTTTTCCAATCTTTCTTCCAATTCACAGTTGATCTAAGAAATCCTTTTACTAAATCTAGAAACATTTAATAATAGGATTTATTAATCAACTGTGATTTTTTAAACTGCCTCCCTGAGAGTTCATTACAGCACTCCAATTCACAGAGACAGATACAAATTCTATCTGTGGTATCAAAGCAGGTGGGCTCAGAGTCCTGTGAGGCTGTTGGGATCTGCAGTCACACCCATTGACCCACTGCATTCCTGTGGAATCCAACTGGCTTTGGAACTGCTAATTCCATAGTGTCAATATGGACAGCTCCATTTACCCCATCATTATGGCTGTGATAAGGGTGGTGCTTTATAAGGCAGGCTGATGATAACACCACGCTGCATAAATTGCTAATTAAAGTCACTCCACTTTTTGATGTTTTTCTTAATTAGTCCCAGGGGAAATGGGCAGGATGTTGAATATCCATGCTGATTAGAAATACAGGAGCTGCTGCAGTTTGGATTTTATTTTGGAAAAAAAGAGAGTGGCAGCTGCAGAGTACTCAGAGGGTAGGGCCTATGAGCTCATCATATGACCACTTTTAATAAACAGTTTATCTGAGGTACATTCATTTCTCCTCCCCATTCAGCAAGTTTATAATGGACATCAATCTAACAATCCATAAGTTTACTTCTCTCTGAAAAATAATAGTTTTAGATTGGATATTGGGAAGAAATTCTTCCCTGGGAGGGTGGGGAAGCTCTGGCACAGGGTGTTCAGAGAAGCTGTGGCTGCCTCTGGATCCCTGGGAGTGTTCAAGGCCAGGTTGGATGGGACTTGGAGCATCATCCTGGTGTAGTGGAAGTTGTCCCTTCCCATGGCAGAGGGTGGCACTGGATGATCTCTAAGTTCCCTTCCAACCCAAACCATTCTGTAACTCTCTAATTCTATATCTGCAGCTCATAACTAAACATTTTCCCAGCAGAAACCAAAACCAAACTCCAAGCCTTGAAGTAAAAATATTTATTTATTTTCATCTACTGTAACATTATCAAACATCACGCTAAGAAAACTTGTCATGTGAGTAAAGATTGGCTGGTTTTAAGCTTGTTTTGATTTTTTCTTGGAGCACATCCCTGTGTTTTTCACTGAGTGCTGTTGTTCTGTGAGACACAGGTAATCAAGAATGTGGAAACAGGGCTCTGCAGCAGTAGAGGGCATTTGGCAGGGGGAAGAGAGAAGTGATTCTGATTTTCCTGGTCGGATCAGCTCCAGAGTGGGTGGTTACATTAAATGTAATGAGGAGCAGCGAGGAGAGTGATTTAAAGTGCCAATTCAGAGGGGTGAATGCTCCATGCATTAGAGTAAGTGACAGAGGAATCATGAGGTGCATCTGCTTTGGAACATTTATAAAGTTGTAACCTAGCAGAAAATTAACTTAGTGTTGAAATAAGTGCACTAATTACAGCCAAGCTTTATTCTGGAATTTCACCTCTTCTTTATGACATTTAACTTACAAAAATGTGAGCAGGAGATCTTAGCTCATTCTTCCAACTGTGTGCAGGAATTATCATTCTGAGAATAAGCCTGTGTTGAAACTGGTGCAAATAAACCAACAGGAATCTTAATTTAATCTTTTTTGTCTGTACATGTGGATCTACATGTACATCTATATATCATATATATCATGTATACATATGTATCATGTATATCTATATGTAGGTGGGTCATCTTAATGAAATTTTATTGGAGAAGTTAAAATATCCTGGAAAAAAAACCCAACATATATTAAACTGTCATATTTCCATTTTTCAAAGTGTATTTATTCCATTTGTTATGTGTATAAATGAGGATCCATCCTGCCTTTACGAGCCAAATAGAGCCAATTTAGGCTGCTGAAGGAGCTGCAGAATGCAATAGCTCACTCAAAGTCCTGTGAAAGGATTTATTGCCACATATATGTCACCTAATTTTGTTGTTTCTGCAGCTTAATATTCAGGTGTAAAACTTACTGAGGTTGGTGTAATGCATTTTTATGGCTTTTTCGGTAACTAAACCAGAGTTTGTGGAAGCAGAGCACTGCTGGGAAGAGGAGAGGACAGGCTTCTGGCTCCCTCTCACCTCACAGTCCCACAGGAATGGCCTCAGGAGCTGGGACAGAGTCCCCTGTGTGGACATCTCCCACATCCCTGTTTTGACACCAGGAATTGTGTCTGGCCCATCAAGAAGAACATATCCTGAGAGCTATGTTTGGCAGGAGGATTGAGGGTGGGAGAGCATTACAGCAAGGGATAAAGGGATAAAGAGTCCCAACACACATTTTGGACTTTTCCTCTCACCTGAGATCTTTGCAATGTAGAAAAGAGCTTTCTGAACACTATGATCTCCTGGCTTCAGCTGACACTCCCAAGATTTTGCACTGGTGGAGAACTGGTCGCTGTTCACTCTTTTCCTGGCACTTAGGGTTTTACAGAACTGAGTTTTGTCTCAGAATGAAGGATTATCTTGTGCTTCTGTGGTACCTGTAGTCCTGGCCAACACACTAGAGAGCAACCTGGAAAATTCAGGACTGAGTAAATAAGTGTCCCCTTATAAAACTTCTTGCCATTCTTCTGCATATCAAGGAGAAAAGGGAGTTAGATACCTGTTATGAAAGAAGCATTTCTGGTGGAATTGTCCACAAAGTTGTCCACAATGCTGAAAGCCATTTTGAGCTTGTTCCAGTTAAATTATGGCTATAGGGGCTGATGTTAAGGAATCCTTATGTTTCTGATCAGTTTTTCAAGAAAAAATGGGATACTTCAGTTCTTGGGTTATCAGCTGCTTTTTTTTTCCTCAGCAGACAAACAACCCTCAACTTTCTGTGTACAGAAAATCCAATATTAAAGGAAAAGCCTCTAGAGTGCAAAGCACATTAATGACTTCTTAATTATTATGACTATATTTCAGAACAAGTGGATTGGAAATGTTCTGATTTAATTTTGAACTAATTCTAAAAGCTTATTTCCTTAGATGCAAAGTTCCAAACCCTTACCTTATTGAATGCACATTTGCCCAGATTTTGTAACAAGAGCATCTAAAATTAGAATTCAGACACAATGGTGCTGGATTTGCAATTTAATAGAAGACCTTTAGGAATCCTGACAGTTTGCTCCAAGTGATAAAATAACAGTTGCCACTTTAAGAGATAAATTTTCCCACTATTATCATTGCAGCATTTATGCAGCTATGACTGAGAGTGACAGTAGAACTCTTTACTAAAATAAATGGCCTGGTCAACAACCTTTTGGTGGCAGATAAAAGCTTCATGTCAAGTGACTTCAATGACGAGGCAGAAGGTAGCCTGACAACCTGCAATAAATAAAGGGCCCCCATGGAACAGGTCAGGAAGCATCAAGGAAGTTTCTACTCCTCCAAAAGTTCCTCCAGAATAATTTAAGGAACAAAGAGATGCTGCTTCAAGTTGTTCAACCAGAACAAAACTGCTTTGAATGCCTGCTGCCTGTTGATTATTATATCAGGTACAGACAAATGTCTGTGGAGGGGGAAGTGGAGCCATCTAAAAAGGACTTGTCTGTTACTTCATCCCACATTCCTATTTATTTTTATACCATTTTGTTGTGATATTGCCCTCAGTGAATACCCTGCAAGAAATGTAAGAGACAGAGAAAGGAGGAAATGTGTTCTGGAAAAATACAACCCTGCCATGTGGATGCCAATGTGAGGAGGCAGAAAGAAAATACATTTACATTTACATTAATGTAATAATACATTAGGGATCACTAATGAAGTTGAAACATAAATGGTGCAAATAAAGCTGTATCAGTCATTAATACTGCTACTACTATAATAAAATAATCTTGACTTGACTTAAAATTGAGTAACTTTGGGGCAAAAGTACAATTCTGAAGGCAAAAGGTCATTGAACACCATTCAGCTTGAATGATGTTACTCTGCTTCTGCAGGACAACCATCACCCTGTAATTCCCCTTCACAGGGATAGGTAACAATTCCAGGTGTTGGATGTGCAGGGTCTTTCACTATCCCCAGCTTAGGCTTCATGTAAAACATGTTCATGCCATCAAGAATGAGCCAAATCCTCTGCAGGAATTAGGGAGTCGAGCAAACCTGTAAGAATGTTAGAATTCCCGAATCCCAGAATTATTAATGTTGGAAAAAGACCTCCAGGATCACCGAGTTCAAGCTGTGCCTGATCCCCACTGTGTCACCAGCCCAGAGCTCTGAGGGCCATGTCCCAGCCTTCCTTGGACACCTCCAGGGATGGGGACTCCAACACCTCCCTGGGCAGCCCCTTCCAAGGCCTGACCATCCTCTCCAGGAAAGAATTCCTCCTGATGTCCAATGGCTTGAGGCCATTTCCCCTTGTCCTGTCCCTGTCCCCTGGGAGCAGAGCCTGACCCACTCCCCCATCACCCTGATTTTTTAAGATGTTCAATGCCTTCTGATGTTTTCATTCCTGTTACCAACTTCCTCACGCACTTTCTGTAAACAACTCATTGTTTTTCATTCTTTCATGTAGGTGGAGAAAGTTGATAAACTGTTAGTTTGCCCAGTGTTGTTGGAGGGGTGGCACTGTCACCCTCCAATCCATTGTCACCTTTAGAAAATTATATATATAGAGTCAGAAATTAAACTTCCTCTTTTTTTCACCTTTCGAGTTACAGTGTGCATGCGTCGTGTTTTCTCGTGTCCTATAGTGACACCCCCCCAGCTGTCCCCTCCTGTCAGGAGTTGTACAGAACCAGAAGGTCCCCCCTGAGCCTCCTTTTCCCCAGGCTGAGCCCCTTTCCCAGCTCCCTCAGCTGCTCCTGGTGCTCCAGCCCCTTCCCCAGCTCTGTTCCCTTCCCTGGACACACTCCAGCCCCTCCAGGTCCCTCTGGCCATCAGGGCCCAGAACTGGACACAGCACTCAAGGTCCCTCAGCAGTGCCAGCACAGGGCACAGCCACTGCCCTGGGCCTGTGGCCACAGCAGGGCTGGCACAGCCCAGGGGCCATTGGCCTCTGGTCTACCTGGGCACACCTGGTTCACATTCAGCCACTGTCACCAGCACCCTCAGGGCCTTTTCCAGCTTTTCAGCCCCTCTGCCCCAGCCTGGAGGGGGTTGGAGGACCCAAGGGCAGGACCTGGCCCTTCACCCTGTTGGCCTTGTCCCATCTATCCAGCCTGTCCAAATCCCCAGAAGTTGAACTGTTAAAAAGCAGGTTTGTGAACAGATCTCACCTCCAGTATTGTGATCATTATTTATGCAATATATTACCTAAATTCCAGCAGCAAGAACTTTGACTCAAGTTTTAGAAGCTTTATCAACAGCAGATGCTGCTCATGCCTGAGATATAAAGGACAAGGCACAGGAAACTCAGAACAGAAGAAAAAGCAACCTAGCAGCCCAATTTCCAAAGGAACCAGGCTTCCTTGCTTTAGAGAGTTTTTCCCTAAGCAAAATGTATCCATGAGCAGCATCCTCTGCATAAACATTTGTCCAGCATTAAGACCTGCCTAAAGAAAAAGCAATTATTGTCTCCCTTCCAAAGCTCCAGAGCAGAAAAGGCCCCAATGTCCTGACCTCAGAAGGGATGAAGCAATGTCAACACCAAAGGTAAATCATCTCATGATTAAGCCATAATTTTTGGGTGTTAATGACCTAGAAAGTGGAGTTCCTTTTCTCTTTTTCCTCGGCAATTTCTCAGTCTTTATTAAATGTTGCAAATTGGAGTTTGCCTTGTTTTAAGATGGTTTGCAAATATATTCCTCGCCTCCTCGACTCGCTCACGCAGGGTCAATTTTCTGCCTATATTACAATTCCCACAGTCCCATCAGGAACAAAGAATGGTTTTTCAGGAGCCTGCAAAAGGAGACAAATGATCTGTGCTCGAGTCTAATAACCATCCTGAAGAAGACAAATGTATGAATTGCAGAAGTTTCACCTGAAAAATCTCTAGTGATATACTAATTAAGAACAGATCTCTTCAAGCACTGCAAAAAAGGAAGGAACAAAAAGAAGTCCACTGAGACAGGCTGGGGAAAAAATTAAATTAATGGATGAGAAGTGGCTCAATGCTGTCCCAGAATGCTTTGCTGAGGTAGAATTACACACAAACATTGTGTTTTTTTAAACCAGACTCGGAAAGATTTATTGATATTTGGAGGATCTGTAAACTCCAGAAGGTTTTCCATATGTAATATCTCCATTTCTGCCCTGTGTTCCTTTTCTACAGCTCTAACTTGGCAAACAAGTTTCTCCATATGATATTTTTCTTTTGGCCTTCTACTTTTTTCTGAGTTCTTCCTAGAACTCTGTCTTCAAGGTGTTTTTTCTAGGTACATGGGGTTGTGTGGGCAAAGTTAGTCACACCTCCTATATTTTAAACTACTAAAATTAAACCACAGCAGCTGCCACCTTTAACCCATGTACCTACCCCAAACCATCAAACCAACAGCAGCAGCCTGGGATTTATGGGGCTGATCATAAACAGCCCAGTTCAAAATATGGAAAGATAATGGATGAAACATTTTTTCTACTTTATCACACACACTACAACTTTTGAAAAACATTTTCACATTATAGTCAATTTTGATTAAAAAAAAAAAAAAAAACAAACTACCATGCTCCAGTAGTTTTCCATTTTATTGTGCCCATCTGGTGAGTTTTATTTTAACACAGATAGTTCTGAAGCACTTCAAAGTATCTCACTAATATCCTTAAAGCTTTGGAAATGACTTCTTTATCAGCAGTAAACTCCAAGGAAAATGCTACATGTGATATAAAAGTATCACTGTCTTGTTAAATGAGACCCATTAATTTTTATCTGAGGCAACACTACTTTCCGATTTTCAAAGACTTAATGGTATCTAATTTTATTTTTCTTTTTAACTTGAAGTACTTAATCCTGCCTTTTCCCTATTTGTAAAATATGTGGGATATCAATGCACTTCAAAGGTTGGTGGTGAGGATAAATATTTTCTGAGATTATGAGATGTTCATACAGCAATGCAGACCTTACCATGACCTACCAGAAATGGATCCAAAAGGAGTTTTCCCACAATAATTCCATATTTATTTTAATAACTAAGCTGTACCTTGTGTCTCCTTATAGATAAAAAGGAAATAGACACAAAATGTTGTTCAAGACCACAAAAAAAAATTACCATAATCATAGTCATGGAATTGTTTAGGTTGGAAGGATCATTAAACCCCATTCAGTCCCACCCCCCTGCCACAGGCAGGGACACCTTCCACTAGCCCAGGTTGCTCCAAGCCCTGTCCAGCCTCGCCTTGGACACTTCCAGGGATCCAGAGGCAGCCACAGCTTCTCTGATCACCCTGTGCCAGGGCCTCCCCACCCTCACAGGGAACAATTCCTTCCCAATATCCCACCTAACCCTGCCCTCTGGCAGTGGGAAGCCATTCCCCTTTGTTCTGTCATTCCATCCCTTGTAAAGGGTCTCTCTGCATGTTTCCTGTCAGCTCCCTTAGGACTGAAAGGTCACAGTTAAGTCACCCTGTATCCTTCTCATCTCCAGGCTGAACACTCCCAGCTCTCCCAGCCTGGCTCCTTAGGGCAGGTACTCCAGTTCCCTCAGCAATTTGGTGGCCTCCTCTGGACTTGCTCCAATGGTTCCACGTCCTCCTTATGTTGGGGACACCAGGACTGCAGGTGGGGTCTCAGCAGAGCAGAGTGGAGGGGAGGAATCCCCTCCTTCACCTGCAGCCCATGCTTTTTTGGATGAACCCAGGGTACTCTGGTACAGGACAGCAGGATAAGAAAGCAAGTGTCTGGAAATTTGGATGTTGAGAGATTACTGGAGTGCAATAAATATCCAAGGAGCTAAACACAGTCTGAACCAAGACAGTACTCACTGACACTGAGCAGGCAAAATCTTCCTCTTGGTGAGAGTAAATTCCTGTAGTCCATCAGCTCCCAGAAGGTTTTTGCCATGTGGAGGCTTCTCTTTGGCTGTACAAGCACATCCAGCTGTTCACCCTGGGAGTCACCAGTGTTTGTGGGGACCTTCTGTCTAGGCCTGCAGTATAAATAGATTTCTTCTGAGGCTGTAGCAGTGTGAGTTTTATTTTCTTTCTAACCAAAGCTGAAGTACTGTAGAGCTCAGCCACACATCCAGAGTCAGATGTGGACAGTACCCAGCCTCTGCTCTCTGTTTCACATCAATTTGACAATGAAGGCAGTTCAGAGGAAGCCTAAATCTGGAGTCTTACCAGGCAAATACTCCAGCTTTAAACTAGAATGGTTAGTCCAAAATAAATGTCAACTATGTGGACACTTTTATGCAGGAAAGATACTATAAAGATATCAGGGGGAAAAAAAAAGAGTACTCAGACATATTTAGCCTGCTTAGCTAAGTTTTCTATGTGATATCCCCATGTAACAGTCACGAAAAGGGCTAAAAGTTCCTCATCTCATTCCACTTGCTTTGCTGCTTCTCAGATGCACCCAAGGACCTCCAAAGGAACACGTGTAGCTTGTGTATTCACAGGGAGAGAGTCTCTGGCTGGGAAGAGAAGTTGTTTACTGTGAGAAGGAAGAGCCTGCATGACACTTGTGCTGCAGGGCACTCTTGGAGACTGCCGAAAGTTCAGTGCTCCCTGCAGGGTGGGACACGCCAGGCAGGATTCCTGCCCTCAGAGGAGCTGTACAGCCTCTGTGTGATCACTCCTGGGAGCCTGCTGGGAGCAACAGCCCATTTACTCACTGTACTGGTGCTTCCTATAAATATATTTATAACCTTGGCATGCCTGCCTTCCTGTAATCTCCAGGGTTTGTCTGGTTCACAGAAAGCCATTATGGGAACTGTAAACTTTTATGCTTGCCCTCTCTAGAAATTGTGTTGAAACTTTTATAACGGAGATTTTTCACCTTTTGCTTGTTTCTCCTGAAATCTTACTCACAAAGCAGTTCTATAAAGAATTTTAAGCAGTGTGAGGTGGACCCAGCTTGGTTTATTGTCTGCACCTGCTCCAGTTTGTTCTCCCTACACTTCACTACAAGAGCTCAGTTGTCACAGTCTGGGTGCTGTATTCACTGTAATAACATTGATAAATACTTTCTGCTCTTATCCTAATTACTTGTGCTGAAGACACTAAAACTCTCCTTAAGAAAATAATTTCTTAATGCAAGATGGCAGAGTTTCTTTGTAAATGTTCCAAAGAAAGGAGAAGGGAAGAGATGAAACAGAAATTGTTTAGCAGTGTTGATGTTAATAATATTTTGGCAGGCTTGCTTCTGATTTTAGGAACTGGAGCGATTATTATTGTCATGCAAAATTCTCTGCTTGGCTTCATAAAACTATTGCTGAAAAGTTAAAATATTTCCTGAACACCGAAGAAGTCTGTGTGGAATGTGAATCCCACTGAGTGAGAACAGCTGAGATGCACTGTTAATAGACAGCTTGCAAAACCTTCCATGACCCTACTGAGGGAGATACCAATTACCATGAGAAATGTTCATTATTGTCCATTTACCAAGAGATATCAAGCAATACCTAAGTACAGTTTTCTGCACACACAGTAGATGCACTTGTGTAATTGTCTGTGGCCAGGGACAGTGTTTCAGGACACCACAAAGGCTACTTCACCTCTGGAGCAGCACTGTTGGAGGAATTCCTTGAGGGAATGCATCATTAAAGTCTATAAAGTCCATGCAAATCCTCACGTAACAGCCAAGGGCATTTGCACAGACAGAACATCACAGTCCTGCAATGGAAAGAGAAACTCTTTCCTGTATCTCTAATTAAATCTGGAAGCCTGCTTCTCTTCTCCTTCCTTTTGCTCCCTGCAGAGCCCTGAGCAAAGTGAAGTTGCTGGGAATTGTTCTGTCCCTCTATGCAGCTACAGAGGGCGTGTCATTGCAAGAGTGAGCCACACTGGTGACTCCAGTGACCACCCCAAGCGTCCTGTGCAGCCCATGGCTCCAACCTTGTTATTCATCACACTCAGGTGATGAATAGACCTGTCAGAATAATAAGTGGCTGAGCCAAGACCTAATGGGAAAGCGGGAGAGAAATGCATAGTCTTGATTTCAAACCTGAACCAGAATATTTGCTCTTTTTATCCAACAGTTTAGCCAAACAGTAAACCAAGGAGAAAAATAAAATGCACAGACTTATTAAATTCTACTTTAAGCTACCTGATATTTAACTGAATGTGAAAATGGAGCCCAGCATGCTTTATCCTTTAGCATGGATGGGAAACATTACCTTATCCTGTAGGAGCCCATGTCAAAGCAATCAGAACAATGACCTCTCCCAGCTGGGGCAAAGGAAATAACAGAGGTGGTGTGGGATGGCAAAGTTTCTGGCATGGCTTCTCCCTTTCTGCCCTGGCTCAGTGGAGACAGGAACGGGAACCATCCTTATAAATGGGTCAAAGCATCTGTTAACCAAACCAGGAGAGATCAGACTTTGGAGTTTTTGTCTTTGTTTCTCTCCCCAAGTACCTCTTGTGTCTGGTAAATCACATCATCCAGCACAGAGCTGCAGGGTCTCCATGACATGCTCCATTTGGGCTTTCTCCCCTGCCAGTACATGTGACAAGAGAATGAAATGTTCCTTTTCTCCCCTGCTGAAATCCTGCTCTCCTGCCCATTATGAATTAGATTCACAGGCTGAGTATCTCTCCCTGTGATCAGCTTTCATTACTAATAACCAGCTCGTTCTGCCTTACTAGAGAGAGCTTCTGACTCTGTTCAGACATTTCAAACACAGGAGCACACAGACTTCTAATTAGTGCTGAAATATTCTGCCTTGTACTAGCTACAAAGCAGTGCAAACACAGGCTGCAGAGGCTGCTCAAAGCCCAGGCAGAGACACTGACTGCTCTGCTCCGTGTGTCTTAGCTGCCACAACTCAGCTGTGGCAGGAATTGGAGGCTTTGCCCTGTCTGGGCACAGGATGTTGCCTAAGACTCTATGGAGTTATTGAACATTGTTCTCCATTCCAGGTCACCCTGGTTATCACCTTGTGGTTGGGGTTTTTTGGTTGCTCCCTGGCCTTCTCTCTGCATTGTGAATCAATGATGTGATATCCTTGTTCCCCAGTCCCTGCACATTCATTTGAGTTTTGTTTTGAGACACAGGGTGGGATTGTTGGGATGTCCTGTGCAGGGCTAGGAGCTGGACTTCATTATCCCTGTGGGTCCCTTCCAACTCAGGATATTCAATTACTCTCTATTTTTCCAAAATCAATTTACCATAACATTTCAATCCTTTCATCTGCTTAGGAAGCTTAAATCCTCTTTCTCTTCTACTCCTGTACCCCCAAATTATTTTTTAAGTGGCAGAAGCTGGAGAAAGATAACGTATTTTATCTGGAGGAAGAATCAACTGCCTATCTCTATTTAAAAGTGATACATTTGTATTTGTTTTATGCATTGCTGGTCATGTCGGAGCAAAGGCTACTCAGAAGGGAAAATAAAAGCTCTGTTGCCTGCAGACAGAGCACTCCATAGTTTGTGTATCTTCATCATAAGCATTTTCATGCATCCCTTCACTAAATTAAATAGGTCGTATTGCCTTGTGATTAATAACCCAGAGAATCACTTGATTTCAAAGGGACAGCACAGGGTATAAATCAAAGGCTGAGTTTGACCCAACCATCTCTCTGAAAAGGTAGACTTTCAGAGCTCCTATTCTTTATTTCTGATACATCCTTTTCAAGATGGGGTGATAAAACTGAGTGTGTGGTTCAAGGTGAGCTCCCACACTGATTTACAGAATGGCCTTACAACACTTTCAGAGCTGTGCTCTATTCTCTGCTTAGCACTTTGTAACATCTTGTTTGGGTTTTAATCATTGCAGAACACCGGGCAGAGATTTCCACAGGGCTATTCACAATGACAGCTGGGACGTTTTTCCCTGAGTACTTACAGTTAATTTAGATCCCATCAATGTATCAATTGTTCCTTGCAGTGTGCCTTACCTTGCAGCTGTCACAGCAACTTTCAGCCCTATTGCTGCTGAGATACCAGGCTTTGTTCAGATCTCTTCTCCTTTTGTAGATTAACTGACTCTTGATAGTTTTGAGAAAATAGTTTCATGGAAATTGGGCCAGTTTGCAACTCTCATCTTTTCAGTAGGGGGACAAATGTTCACAAAACAAAACAAAATAAAACAAAACAAAACCAACCAAACAAACAAAAAAAACCCCCCGAAAAACCCAAAAAAACGCCAAACCATAAAACCTACAATTTCCAGTGCAGAAAATAACACATATATAATATTTCACTGTCAATACAGCTTTATTTAGTATTAGCTCCTGAAGCCCACAGCTTTCTCAGCACGGTGACAAGGGGTTAACATTGTTTTTCTCATTAAATTGAAAATAGTAAGCTGTTGGCTTTACCCCTGGGAGGAGCCAGGGAAGCTGTGGAGAGCTGCTCCCTGAACTGCGAGCCCAGGGCAAGGTGGTGCCCAGCTGCAGTGGCATTTCCTTGGCCACACTCCTGGCTCAGAAGGATCTGAGTGACCAGTGCAGCATTTTGCTGAACCTCCTTGCCCTTTGATCCCATTTATTAGCACTTTAGGTACCACTCTGCTTGGAAACATGCAGCCTATGGCGACAGCGAACGCTCATTCATCTCCCCACCACTCTTCAGGCCTTTTCCAGGGTTTAAGGTGACCTTGCAACTTATGAAGGAAAATAAAGGATTGGAGTTAAATGTGTTATAAATGATTGACCTACCTGGATGGCAGCTGATAACGTGCAGGAGGCTGCAGGGTTCAGATACTTAACTTCATTCTGAGTGATAGACGCTATAAAGTGGAGATAACTCACATTGTAACAGTGACATTTCCAGAGAACTGGAATGAAAAATCAGGGGATTGTCCTGCAGTCAGAGACACAGCATGGCACAAACAGGCAAAAAGAACAATTATTGCAGCATTAAGCTGATAAGAGCAGCATTTTAGAATGATGTAGTGAGTTCAAGAGCTGCTCGCTCTTTGCTCTGCTCAGCCAGGTAGAGGAATGCTGTGTAAAAGGCCAGCCTGTGCTGGCACAGCAATCCCAATTTGGGGAAACGAGGAAAAAAGGATTAGAGTGGTCAAAGCAGAGCTTCTGAGATGAAATATATCTTGTGCCTGGCTATGAGGACACTTTGAAGACAGGCTTAGCCTGAAGAATGGTGAAGAGAAACTAATTTATTTCATGTAGTCCTGCTGCAGAAGAGAACAGAGTGGCTTCAAGTCAAAAGTAGAGCTGATTGAGATTTTAAACAAAGAGTCCTTAAAATGCTCTTAAATAAATTTTTTTTTTTTAAAGAAGTGTGATAAAGCTGTCAGCATAAAGCATTCTTCCCCTGGGCCCAATGGAGAATCAGAGTCTGTAGTTGTGACACATGTGGGGACCTGGAGCTCAGATCTTGGGTCTGAACTGACCTCACATGTACCCCCTAATTGCTGAACTAGTGGATGATTCTTTATTACTTGGTGATAATTCCACTATTTTTTTTTCAATTAATCTTTTTTTCTACTCAAGAGCTTAAAAAACCCTTTTGAAATCTATTTTAAGATTTAAAACAGTTTGTCTTTCACTTGTCTTTCATTTCATATCATCTTCCACAGTATTTTATATGCCTACACCAATATTTTTGTAATACCATGTGTTGATTTTGCCTTTTCTTTAATTTCTGGATTTTGGATTTTGTGTTCTTTCAACATTTACATCCAAAGAAAGTATCAGAAGGAAATCACTTTCCTGCCTATTCATATATCCTGGATAAAGCAGTGATCCCATTGCCAGGTTTCATTTTGGAAAAGGTAAATTCACTTCTAAACTCATGTAGAAGTATTAAAATAGCAAATATAAATTATTTCTCATGGAGTGAGGCACAGATCAAAAATAGGCCAGTGGTTTTGGTTCATACATACATATTTACACACATAACAGCCTACAGAGAGGCTGTAAAGTTCTGGTTGAAGAGTCAGGGAAAATGGGGGATTTCTATTATTCAATTTCTAAATTAACAGCATTGTATTCTTTAAGCTTTGCATGCAAAACATCTACACGCACAAGAGCACACACTGAAAACAAGGACTCTCCTTTAATTGCAGAAATCCTTAAGGACTGCTCTCTGTGGGAAAGATGCAAAAAACCTCTCAGATATTTTGAAGCTCTAGAAATGGGGAAAGGCTCATGATTTTGCAGCTGTTTTGCTGCTCCATCTAAGATATCCTACTGAAAATGCATCCCTTAAACCAAAATCACTCTCCTGCGTGACCTTGCTCTGTGTCACAGTAGCTTCAGGCAAAGTATTTCTTCATCTTAGGAAATGGTTCCAACAGCAAATCCTTTACAGGTACAAATGCAATTTCCATCAGATTTGAGCATTTATGTGATCAATTTTTGCTCAACTCACACACTAAGGTGATAATAGAATAAGGGAATAGAATGTCCTGAGGTGGAAGGGACACATCAGGATCATTCAGTCCAGCCCCCATCCCTGCCCAGACACCCCAGCAGTACGACCCAGTGCATCCCTGAGAGTGGTGTCCAAACACTCCTGGAGCTCTGGCAGCCTTGGGGCTGTGCCAATTCCCTGGGGAGCCTGGGCAGTGCTTCCCCCAGAGGTTGAAGAACCTTTTCCCAAAATCCTAACCTAACCCTTCCCAGACACAGCTCCAGCCATTCCCTGCACCCAAGTAACATCCATACTCAATATTTTATATTTTTCTTCTTAACTCAGACATAAGAACCCTGTTGAGTAATTTTCTAGACAAATCTTCCATGTTTAAAAAAACCCCTCTACATGTAAATAACATACAATGACAATATATATTTAGTCTGCAGAGAGCAAACTCAAGCTGCCATGTGAAACTGGAAACACAATAATCACTGCATTTGTAACAGGTGAGTAAATATTTACAGCTCTGTGATAGGAATACTGCAAACAGCAGAGTAGGAAAACATTTTGGAACAATGATTTGCAATTCCAAATACTTCCATATCATCTTTCATTCACGTTCCTTAAGGTACCTGGGAACTACAGTTTTGTTGATAACAACCTCTATTCCAGGTACCTTTTCCCCAGTGAATTCTGCATCAAGCTCTCTTCCTGCACAGGTCTGAAAGGATTTTGTTTACTGCCAGCATAACCTCTGTTGAGTATCTGAAAGTCAAGTTGTTTTTCCTGCTTCATACATCACCTTCAAGAGTAAAAAATGTAGAGCTTGGAGTGGAAAGTTTTGTTGTTGCTAAAATAAACAGGAATACATTTGTTCCTCTTTGATTTTGCAATCCCAGAGGTGAGACAGCAGATTGTCAGTGAGACCATCAGATGATGCACAGCAAAGAATGGAAAAAAAAAATTCCAAGGGAAAGATAGAACAGAGCTGGCAAAGATCAATTTTAGATTCCTATTCTTAACATCCTGTTTATTATAAGGAAGGCTGCATTTCCATATATTTCCAATTGGTTTTGTTAAACATACAGGGTGATTAAATAAATACATGAAAATGTTGGGTTTACAGGGAAAATCATAATCAAGCTCTAGTCCCCCAAATTATTTTTGTCAGATATTGGAATGTAATGCTAGGGAAGGGAGGAGGAAGAGGAAGGGGAAGGGAAAGGGGAAAGCAAAGGGGAAGGGGATGGGAAGTTAACATTCTTGTCCCACCAAAGATCCTCACATCTACTTCCCTGACTCTACAGTTTCACCTTGTACATGTAAGTTTTCAAAATTCATCATTATTTGCACCCTTCTCCTAATAATTTGTTATAATCCTTGTGTACCTCTAAGTGGAAATGGCAACACTGAATTTAATTTATGAAACAACTCATGCCTGAAAGCAATTGGACATTTATATTAGTTATAAAGTGTTTTTAGCTATGTGCAGCTTTTAGCTGGATAATTTTTTTTTCTGCAGCAGGACTAATCCTGTGCTTTATGTGCAACACGTACTACCCAATTCCATGTGGGACTGGTGTCAAGTAAACACAATACAAGACACAAACAAATGTTGCTTACAACAAGTTTTACTTATTTTTTTTCTTCCCTTCCCTGCACCCCCCCTTAACAGTTGCCATTTGTAATGTGCAGTTGTGCTGAAATGCATAAATCAGCTGCCACCAGTGAATTTCACACCTTGCTATCAGTATTGTCATGGTAAAAAGAAATACTAATTGAGATTTCTGAATGGAAGATTCCCTTCCTTTATTTATGTATTTATTGAAATGCAATTGCACAAATCAAATCCTTGAAACAAACAGAACCCTGGAATGGTTTGTGTTGGAAGGGCCTTAAAGCAGGGACACCTTCACTAGACCAGGTTGCTCATAATTCACATGTCTAGAAAAAAAGCCACTGATATTTCCATGTATATTTTAATTTCCTGCCACTGCTCTGACCCTCCCCATCCATGTCTCAGTTCTGCCTTAGAGCACCTCATCAGGAGGACCCTTCCTGCCAGATCTGCCCCTGAGGACCTAAACTCCAGCATGGAACTTCCTAGGTCTATATCTGATTATTTTGTGAAATTCCAGTATGGAATATTTGCAATGAAATCCACTTAAAAATGTGCATACCCCTCTCTATTTAAACAAATCATCAGTGAAGCTGCTGACCTGGTAGCCCAGGTAAAAAAGGTTTCAAAATTAGTAGCAGTAATCAAAAATTGTCCATAATTTTTTTTAAAATAAATATCCATGGTTAATGTAGAGATTGGTAGCTATGAAGATATTTTCTTACTATTCCCATTTAGAGTTAATTAGTTAAGGTTAGACAGTAGGAAAAATTCTTTGCAGAAGGGGTTGGTCAGCACTGGAATGCACTGCCCAGGACAGTGGTGGAGTCACCATCTCTGGAATTGTTGAAAAAACGTTGTGGGTGTGGCACTTGAGGACATGGTTTAGTGGGGAATGTGGGTTGGACTTGATGACCTTGCTCAAAATTAACTATTGTGTTCTGTGATTTGAACCTAAGGTCGAGAGAACAGCTCAGCCTCTCCTTTGCTTCTTCTCTGTCCCACTGAGGTTTGGGGTGTGGTGTGGGAGTCCAGGAAAGCCAGAGGGAAAACTTACCAACTCTGAGAGAAGAATTACAGGCCACAAGGGTTTAAATAGAATAGTAATGGGTTTGTTATAGGGTGAGAAAAGTAGAATTTAGGGGATTTTAGGATTGGAGTTTAAGGGGCAAAATGGAGGGATTTGGGCGTGTCCTTCTTCTTCTTCTTCTTCTTCTTCTTCTTCTTCTTCTTCTTCTTCTTCTTCTTCTTCATGTTCTCCATGTTTCACTGTGATGGTGACACTTTTCTATTGGGTTAGAGTAGGGACTCACTGTCCAACATAGGTGATAACTATTGGTATGGGATTGTAAACATAGCACACGTAATTTGTAGTATATAAGGTCAGTACCAGCCCACAAGGGCACAGAACCTCGTGTCCCATCTGCTGAGAGGAGTTCACAGGACAGAAAGAGAATGTTATAGATAAGAAGAAAATAAACAACCTTGAGAAGCACAAGCTACGTCTCCTGACTCCTTCATCAAGGCTCAGGCTGGGAAAAAAGACCTTTTCCAGGTTTTGGGGTCATCTTCACCCCGAGATCTGACAGTGTGGATTTGTTCCCAGTGGCATTGGGGTCACACAGTGCCTCATGTCTAACATGCTATCAGAGCAATTTTGGTACCACGTACTGATGCCAGGGGGTTGAACATCACTGAACCCGTTCCTGCACCAACTCACCTGTTCCATCAGGTTCCCAGACACCTTTGTGGGGAAGAATGGCACTTCTGCATGACATCTCTTTGCATCTGAGGGGATGAAGGCTTCAAAAACCACAATTCCTCTGCTGCATTGTTTAGGATCCATGCCATTTCTCCCAGCTGTGGTTCCTGGCCCCAGCTGCAGGGCACCAGCCTTGTGCAGCAGCTGGGAGCACATTCCCCTTCCATGCAGACATCCAGGAGGAAAAGTTGGACTGCTCCAGGCCTCAGGCTGGCAGAAGGGATGTGCATCACTCAGGTAAATGCTTGGTGCCTTCAGGGAGAATGTTGGCTGCCATGTACCTCCCTCAGACCCTGCCAAAAATTATAGCAGCAACTGTGAGAGGAAAGTAAAAAGCAGCGGAAGCTGTTGTGCTCCAGCTGCTGGGAATGTGCAGCTTTTGTTTAGACTTTATAGCTCTAATTCTCATTTTGTTTACTTACATTGTCAGCTTAGAATATGATTCACAATTATTGAGGTATTCTGACACAGAGAAACGAACCCACTGTTTCAGCTCCTGGGTTTGACTCACATTAATATGTATTTAATGGGGTTTGGTTGGAAAGCAGCTCTTGCAGTTCAGCAGAACTGTTTAAGGATGGGGTGTTTGCTGAGAAATAGGTCAGATAAAACTAATACAATTAGATAACTAAAAATTCATGCTTCTAACTTTTTCCTGTCTAACCATTCTTACCATTTTCCCCGGTTTTATTATTTTCTCAGTCTTGTGTTCAATTTTCATTTTAATTAACTAATGACTGGAAACATGTCCTATTTAAAATTGTATTACACTTTAAAGCCAGAAGATGACAGGCAAATCTCTTCAGCTATTCCTTCACTGATACAACAAGAAGTCAAGGCATGTGTTTTTAAAGATTTTAAAGAAAATTTTGTATCCTAGTAGCACTTATTGCAACCTGAATTTGTCTGTTCAAACATAGACAACTCTATGCTTCCCTCAATACCAGATTTTTTTCAAAGTTTAAGCAAAGCTTCTTCAGGTTTGGGTGTTTTGTCACATTAGTTTACGTTTCTTCTCAGATGCTGCAGCATCATCTACTCTGACAGTTCCATTCCTGCCAGTTTTCCAGAAATGTGGATTCATGCAGTTCCACAGAGGCAACTTACTGTGCTCAAAGAGGAAAGTTTCATCAGCAAAACTCATCTCTCTTAACTCTTTCCCTCCTCCTTCTTCCAACATTACAGTTTCCATGACATCTTTTTCCATAACAGCCATAAGTGGTTAAGGACCTGTCACATATTCCTGGAAAGTCTGAATTCCCTACCTCAAAACCTAAATCAGAACCCATTCTTTATCCTATCCACTATTCTCCTTGAAATCCACATAGTTTTTCTCATACTGAGATTTTTTTTCTCTATGGGCATCTTCTCAGATAGAAAGAAGAAAGTCAAAATCCCATGAACAACTTTTAATTCTTTGTTCCCTTCCAACCCAAACCATCCCATGATTCTGTGATTTTGGAGTAAAACATAATTGAGAGACATTTCACAGCACGATTACTGGTGACTTACTAATTAAATTTCACAGGGGTGAAACAAGATGTATCTTCAGGGACAGTTATTGCACTGTAACTGTGCTAATTGCAAATCACTCCCACCAGAATACAGATCATTAAAAGGCTGGAACAGAAGACCTTAGGACTATTCTCTTTTTCCTGCATGAAAAATAATGTTGAAATTTTGTGCAAATTTTGTATTTACTGTCTCTGAGGAAAATGATGAAAAATAACAAACAGCCTCACATGTCTAAAGTGGGTATTCAAAGTTTGAGAAGTGAGTGGCAACACCTTCAATAACATATTCAGGATCAAATACAGTGTTCTAGACTGGAAGGTCAACATTTGCTGTTTCTCCTGTTCTTAAAATTCTTCTCCAGTCTGTAGTTCCTTAAGTATTTAAACCCACATTTAAAAGGATAATTTAGCCCTTTTAAGCCAATTTATTCACTCTCTCATCATTCCTTCAGCTACAGGCAATTTCTCCTTTTTTTCTCTTTTTTTAATAATGACATCCAAATTTTATGTAATAATCAAGTAGTGGGTTTATTGATTATTATTGAGTCCTTAGAGTTCAATTTGTTTATTATTAATTGCCAGGATTATCAAATAACAAACATTCATTCGTTTTGCAGTTGTTATTTAGATTTATTTCAAGTCACTTTTAGCACCTGAGAAGGGAAAAGCTTCAGGACAGATGTCTTATTGTCATCCAATCCCATGAGTTCATTATGATACTTAATAAAGCAAGAAGACCAATTAATATCACTCTAACAGAATCAACCTCTCTGCTAAGTCATTCTTTTATAATAAATTTGTATTTAGACTAGAATTTTTCTGAAGGTGCACATCTTTACCTGGTGGCTTGCCTTTTTTTATATGTCAGGACAAACCAGCTTCTAAAAATATCTCATAAATCCCAGAAACAGTGATTTCTGCAGCCAAGAGCAAGCTGTCTGCTTATGGTCCTGTGATGACATCAAAATAAACCAAACATGAGGCTCCCAAACATCAGGGCAGATTTTCAGTTCCAGCATTTGCTGAATGCTGGATTATAAAAATAGAAACTGAAGGGACATAGGGCTTAATTTGTCCAGAGTGCAGTCTTTCTGCCATTATTTTATATTCCAATTTTTACTTAAACGTTTCCTTCTGGAATACTGAAAGTTGTCCAAAGAGAAAAATCAATGTTTCACTTCAAACAAAGTCTTCAATGTCAAAGCACACATGGCACTGGAAGGCACTGCCAGGCCTGAGGGTGCACCTGGAACTCCTCTGCTTCACTGCTTTGCTGCTTCAGCAGCTCAAACATATGTTCAACTCAAGATAGGAGATCCGTTTTTTAAAAGATATTTTATTACTGCACAAACGAAACAGATCAGAATACTGGGCAATATTAGGCATCAGTTCTGAGCTTTGTCTGTTTGGGAACTGGACATCAGAATTTTATCTTATTCGGTGAGGTTCCTTTTCCTTTTCCTTTTCCTTTTCCTTTTCCTTTTCCTTTTCCTTTTCCTTTTCCTTTTCCTTTTCCTTTTCCTTTTCCTTTTCCTTTTCCTTTTCCTTTTCCTTTTCCTTTTCCTTTTTTTTACTTTTCCTTTTTTTTCATTTCCTTTTTCTTCTCCTTTTTCTTCTCTTTTTTTTTTAAACTATATTTTTAAGTATATTTCGCAGTTAAAGAGCATCTAGGAAATGATTTCATAAATATCAGGCATTGAGCAAATCTAATACTCAAGGTTAAAATTAGTAAGGTTTCTTGTTGCTGGGCATTTCAAATGCATTTATAACCAGGAGACTTGGATTCTGAGGAATCAAGAGATCCTGGTTTTGATGGGTCTCCAAACCAACAAGTTTCTTTGGTGTGTCTTTGTCTTTAGAAACCTCAAAGCAGTGAGTTTATTCTCAGAGTGGAAGTTGAATTACATAATCAAACAAGAGGAGAGGAGAGGAGAGGAGAGGAGAGGAGAGGGAGCATGTTGAGTCCCAGTTTGGGTTGGAAGGGACCTTAAAGC
>VZTT01000236.1:0-11946 GCA_013400855.1 Buphagus erythrorhynchus
CCGCCGCGGGAGGCGGGCGCGGTCCCGGCGTGGCCGTGCGGAGCGCCCGGAGCGGCTCTTCCTGCCCCGTGCGGCTGCCCGGCCGCGTCACCCGCTCCCTTTTCTGTGGGAGCCCGGGACACCTCTGTCGTGTACCCCGCTCTCTTTCCCGCAGTCGCTCCTTGTGCTGATGCTACTTGATCTTCTCACGAACCCTGTTTGTCTCAGGCTTTTCAGTCTGGTCGGGCGTTTCTCTTCCGGCGGTTCCTAGCACGGTATTCACCGTTTGCAGCCTCAGCAACACACGCGAATTTCATAGAAACAATAACTTCTGCAGTGCATGTTAAAGTGTGCATTGATGCCCGCTGAATACTGTGTTACCCTTTGGTGATAAAGGTCTGCCTTTAAAGTGTAACTAAGCCATCAGCCATGCCGTGACTAACTCCATTTTAGTATTTCTTAAAGCATTGATACAGTCATACTGTTAAATCACTGAATTACTTGGTGGGTAAGGCTGGAAAGGACCACTGATGGGGTCATCTAGTCCAACACTCCGGCGCAAGCAGGACCCTGTAGAGCACATTAGGACTCTGTCCAGTCAGCTTTTGATTATCTCCAGTGAGGAAGGCTCCACAACCTCTTTGGGCAGCTTGCTCCAGTGCGCGGTCACCTTCTCAGTAACAAAGTGCTTTCTGATGTTCGAGTGGAACTTCCTGTGTCTCACTTTGTGCCCATTCCCTCTTGTCCTATTGCTCAACACCTCTGAGCAGAGCCTGGATCCATCATCTTGATACCCTCCCTTCAGATAGTGATAAACATGGATGAGGTCCCCTCTCAGTTATCTTTTTTTGAAGCTGAACAGGCCCAGCTCCCTCAGCCTTTCCTTGTAAGAATGATCTAGTCCCTCAGTCATCTTTGTAGCCCTTTGCTGATCATTCCCTTGCTCTGTGAAGCCTAGACCTGGACGTGGCACTCCAGATGTGGCCTCACCAGGGCTGAGAAGAGGAGCAAGATTGTGGAAAACTGGAAATTCTCTTGGATAGCAAGTATTCTTGCTATTATCATGTACATATATCTGACCTAGCAACATTTTTAAAGCTCTGCAAGGATCAAATGCAGTGATGCTGCTAACCAGTGTTGAAGTTTTCCTGTGTGGCAGAGAAGTATCTGTGCCTGTAGGAGCTGCTCCATCCAGTGATGGTGGCTTCAGGAGGACATGATGTATTACCCCTTCATATTTTTAACATCAATCAAACCTTGGAATAAATTCTCAGAACGTACATTAAATCTCCCAGTCTGCATGAAATTTTAGTTCCTGTTCACAGCACTTCAGATAACATTATGTATGATATTTGTATCTTTTTTTTTTTTTTTTTTTAATTAATGCCTGTCTCTAACCATTTAATTGAGATCTGGAACTGTCTGTATTTCACATACCTATTAAGAAATTCTTAACAAAGACCAGAACCTTCAAAGTTATTAAGCCATTACTGAAACAGGCCAGTTCTCAAATTACTAACAGACTACAGCGATTTCTTTAAGGTGCCATGTGACTGGATACCTATTTTGCTGTAGTAGCTGTATGATTGTGCTAAAGTAATTGAATTTGCATGCATCTTTTCCATTTGTTGGCTTATTAATTGTGAGACAGGGAAAAATGCTTCATTTGGATGAGAGTTCCTGGGAGATCCAAATGAACAAGCTCAAAAATACCAGCGGTCACTTTGACCCTGGAAGCATCACAATTGTTATTCCCATGCCCAGAATTCTAACTTTGAATTGCTCTGTCATAACTCCCCAGCTTTTGCTAACATGAAGGGCAACTGACTAGCCTGCCTACAGTGCATGCCCAATGGCTTTTGTTGTAACCAGTTTTCACAAGCTTCTCTATTTGATACCTCTTCTTTTCATTATTCATATCCTTGCATTTTGGAAAAAGAGCCATTTTAGATTGGTGTGATGTTATCTAATAGCTATTTTATATCCTCTTTCGTGCAGGAAATCTTGCCAGGAGTTCTCTTTTACTCAATCCCAGGTTAACATGAGCATGCACTGGCAGAGTTTGCATGCACTGTACAGGCAGCAGTGTGCTGTGCAGATGCTGCTGCTGGGAGAAGAAAAAGATCTGGAGAAAGCTGATTGAATTGTGCAAACACAAGAGCCTATAGGCAATGTGAAGAAGGCAATTACATTCAGACTTCCTGCTTGTGTGGCTGATAGAATTAGTGCAGATATAATTCATGTTAGTGGTCAACTGGAGAGATGACTGGATAAAACTCAGTCAAATGGTTGACTTAACAGCATCAGATTGTATATGCTTTAGTTAAGCATTTAAGATGTGCTTAATTAAGTTGTAGATCAAATAAAATATGTGGATCCTTTTCATGTGAGTGAGGATTTCCCTTTTACTTTATTCTAGTCATAGGACTATTAAATATGTTTACACTTATTTATTTAATAACATGGAAGAGTTTCATATTAGTCTTCATCATTTAGTGATATTTATATATCTTAGGAAATTTGTCCTGATGCTTTTTCTTTGAAGATCATTTGCTGGAGGTGGCATGGGTGCCTTCTCCCTATCATTTAAATTGATTTTATTTCTAATGTTATCAGCATGTAGAACTTGATTCCAAATCTCTGATGTAGTTATTTTAAAAATCTTGTATGGTTTCATGAGTTCCAGAGTACATTCACATAGCTGAAATAGGAGACAATGGAATGTAAACATCTTCTGTTGTTTTATTTATTATATTTAGTAATAGATTAAATTACAATATAATGGTGAAGGGTGAACATTCTGGAATTAAAAGCCAAAAAACCTCAAGAACACCTACCAGAAAACTCATCAAGTACTTCTCAGTCCTAAAATAATTTTCCAGACACTGGAAATATCTTTAAATACTTTTTAAAATGGCATTTGGTATATTTTATAGCTATTAGGAGTATTTTCAGTGTCTTTCTGAGCCTTTCTAGTTTGACTAATTGTCTAATATTGAATTTATGGAATTCAGTAAAGCTTCATCTTCTACTTAAATTAGCTGCCTAATTTTAGAGAAGGGTAACATTAAATATGAATGAGAGAATTTCATTTTTCCTGGAGTTATTTCTGTTTGCCTTTACTGTATCTGTCTCCTTCCCGTGGATACTAGGAAATGTCTGTTATATTCAGAATATTGCCAAACTCAAAGCAGAAAAAAAACACTCCAATGGTAATTCCTAATGGAAACTTATCACAGTATAATGGTGAACTACTGTAAAAGTGCACAGGCCTCTTAAAGCTTGCCAGGAACATCCATCATCATGGACATCTCCTCTCATAAAAGTGGGAGCTCAGATACATTGAGTAATCTGAGCTTCACTCTGAGGAGAATAGCTGAAAGAAGCTATACTGTGATGTTCTGTTGGTCACAGTCCTCGTTGTGAAGTAAATAATCATCAAATTACAGCTGTGTTGATTGGAACTTTACCAAAAATTTTCAGAATTTGTTTTATGCTGTACATTGTCTGAAGTCCTTTCTAAGGAGAATTTAGTGCATAATGGCTTTCTGCACCCAACAGGATTTGCCAGTACTGAGGAAAAAAAATCATCAATTTGATAAATGAGTCAAACTTTCAGACATTTGGGATCAGTAAATCAAACTAAAGCTGTTAAACATTTTTTAAATCATGCTAAGTATTTGTATATATTATCGCATCCCTTTTTTTTATACTGATGCTCAGAGCTTTAGGGTATGATGTTCATGAAATAAAAAAGGAGCATTGTAAATAACTCTTCTTATTTTTCCAGTTTGCAGTACAAACACAAACACACAAAAAAATAAGTAAGAGGGAACGGGAGCAGCTTTTCTTTGTTGCTTGTAACACAAATATATTCTCAGTTTGGTTGCAAAGCTGAAGGAATGACAAAATCATTTGAGCCTAGTTGCAGGTAAAAGAGAAATGCAGTATTTCATACCATTCTACAACCTGAATATGTCCTAGCTCACTAATTTCTGTCCAGGGAAGCCTAAGAAAACATTTTTCTGAAGTTTAAATACACATAGCTCTAAATAGAGAAGTTATTGTTAAATGATTTAATTTTTCCTAACAACAGCAAAGGAAATACTATGACTTGCTTATAAAGGCTAGCTGATTGACTTTCAATAAAATTAATGTAGATAAGAAATGGGAAATTAGTTGGGTTTTTTACATGACTGTTCCTTAGGTTTTGAAAACTTCTTAGTTTTATGGACTTGATTTTATCAGTGTAATTCTAGTTAAATCTTTCAATACCAACTCCAGGTTTGCACAAAAGCCCTACCAAATGTAGGACCAAATACAAATTGAAACAGAAATCAGTGTTTTACCACATAAAAATTTCTTCATGTGATGCTACCAAAATAAGTGTAATAGCATAAATACTCCAGAAAAATGCTCAAAAAAGCAGAATTGTCTGAAACACTTAGTTTATAAAATAACATTTTATTTATCTGCCATGTTGAGAACATAAAATTTGTGAACATTACAGTAGTTTCAGTCCAGAGTAACTAGAGCTGCAGCAATATGATTCAAAAGTGACAGTGAGAGGCAAGGGGTTATGTCTGACACTCGGAGCACAGTCGGGAAAATACATGGATTTTTCTGCCTGTGTGTGGAAAGCTGCTAGCAGAGATAGTGCACAGCTACTGCTTGCAGTCCCAGTCACATGCAGTCTGGAGTAATTTCAGTGTTATTGTAGGAACAGACTGGAAATAAAGAAGACCACAGAGTTACAAAAGACTATTTTCTTTTCTTTAGTCTCTTCAAGAAGAAATCAGGCAGAGCAGAAGAGAACATGTAGGAAAGCTTTACTGTTTCTATTCCAGTCCATGTAAGAATAAAAGTTGCTTCTACAGCTTCTGCTTTTGTTGCTTTAAAAGATTCTGGCCTCCACTGGAAGTACATGTTTTGCAACAGATTTATTATTTTATCTTCTCATCTTGCATTTGTCTCGTAAGACTCAGGATGGAAAAGTTACGCAGTCTGTATTTCAACATCACTTACAATACTGTATGCTCTGATTCATTAATCAAATTCATTAATTTTGGAAGCACTCAAAGCATTAGTAAGATGGAGCCACCCGCTGGCTCTGGAAAGTGGCAGGGAGAATATGTATCTTAAAATGTTGCTTCTATGTAATAAGATTACTATTTCTGAGCAGTTACTATTGAAGGCTTTTGAAGCATGCTGTCTGAGAGTCTCTGATGAATTTTTCCCACATAGTTAGTCCACATCTCTTCCCTGGGTAGCCAAGCCTCCATTTTATAATCACTTACAAGCACACTTAGTTCTTACACCCCCTCGTGTGCAAGGAGGTTCAACAACAAAGTTAATTGCAACTTCAAGTCCCGTCCATATAAGCTCTTACAAAATTAAAAGAGCCAGACCAATAAAAAGCAAGCCTGTACAGTAATTTGAAAAGGAATTAATGACACAACCCAGAAGCTGTAAAGAGAGATGTATCAGAAACTGAATATTGTTGCATATTATTATTTAAAAATCATGGTGCTAATTACTTTAATAACAGATTCTGGATACAGATTAGATGCTGACAAGATGAACAAACTTGAAATACATGTTGTATATCATACACGTTTTTCCTGTAATACTTATTTTGTTCACAAAATGCACTAGGAACCTGACATAATTTTGTAAAGCAGAAGTTTTATTTTGCTGGACTTTACCTTGATTTATGCAAATTAGACATGGTGTAAATTATGATTCCTCATATAGACCTCAATTTTGAGGATCATTCCTGGGTGGAAAAGTGCTGTCAACACATTTGAAGTTAAACAACTACCACTGCAGATAAATTATGTAAAATTCAAATTATATGATGGGAATATTAAAAGTCAGAATAACCCCAAAAGAAGAAAAGGAACTATAAAACTAGCCAAAACTGGTTAATGCACTTGGAGCTCTTTAAAAGTGCATGTGCAGCAGCCATGGAAACAGGATGTACTGCAAGAAAATTCTGTCCATGAGCATCCAAATTCCACCCAGTAGCAAAAACAGTATAAAAGTATACACAAAAAGGTGTGTGGTGGGGACTATTTTTCTGTGCACTCCTTAAGCAGGGATTTTGGGATGCTGAGAGCTCTTCAAAGCCTGGCTCTAAATATTGTGCTGGACTGGCCACCAGGTAACTGATGCTAATGTAGTTTTAATATATTTTATGATGACTGCTATTGTTACAGTAAGGGTCAAATTTAATCCTACCTGCAATAATAATGTTGAAAAGATGCGGTTGTTTGTTGTAACATTAGACTGTATTTGAATTAGAGTCCTACTAAACATTTATTTAGACAAATGCTATAAAAAGAAGAACTGTTCAAGCTACAGACAGGCAATATCTCTTTTCTCCAGTTATCAACACTGCCTGCAAATATATCTCTACCTACATGAAAAGCAAACTTTTTTGACGGTCAGATTGCTATAGTCTTTGTCTATGCATGAATATGGTCAGGAGAATGGAGCTGTGATTTGTGGCTTGATCAAGAGGTGGAAAGTGCCTTTTTTTGGATTACCAAATCATTGTTATAGTAATTTTGTTTTAAATTCATCACAGTCTAAGGACATGTATGGATGTGGCAGCCACTCTGCATTCAGTGTGAGAAAATCAGGTCCTTCTAGGTACCGAATTAACTGTAGACCTCTAAAACCCCTGATCGTGTCAGGTGCAGAACCTGTAAATCTTTCAGCAGGAGTAGCTGCAGTGTTTCTGTGGGGCTACTAACAAGACTGTAAGAGTACTGCATGGATTGTGTGAAAGCAGCTAGAGACAACCTGTAGTGAAAGAAATTTTTGGGAACAAACTTGGTCTTCAGAGGAAAGACACTTCTTGGAGATGTAGCATGGAAAACTGAGAGAGTACATTGCCTGCTGTAGTTTTCCAGAGGAGGATATTAGACTCACTAGATTAGAATTAGATTAGAATAACTGGCTATATATTCCCTGAAAAGAGAAGAGTGTACCAAGGCAACATTTTGACCCTACTGATAAGAAAAATCTTGTCAAGTCCCTGGACCCAGTGAATCACAAGAATCATTTCACTGACTTTGTACACTCCAAACCAAAAGCTGAAAGCTGACATTTGCCTTTTTGGTAGTTGTACTATGTAGATTAAAATCAGTGTAAAGTTTGCTCTCATCAGCAAATTTCAAGCGTGCTATTGTGCAATCCAGTTTAACTCAGACAAATGCTGATTGGAGTTTGAGCTTCCAGATGACATCTGCAGGAAATTTGCTGAGAAATTTGTACAGTAAATTCAACCCAACATTCTCTGCTGGAAGGGAGTACTATAATGTTCTTCCTGTACTTTGTTCTGAATCTTTGTAGAGATTGCTAAACTTAAGCAGTGGAAGAAAATACCTGCTTCTGACTCACCACTTCTCCTCCTGTAAGCCATGGTTGGAGTGCATAAGTGCACCCAATGAAAGTGGAGGCCAACAGGACCATCAGTGCCATGCAGGTTATGATACAGCCCTGCAGATTTCAATAGTACTCCAGGTCTTTTTTTACTGGGCCAGTTGTAGCCAAATATATCACAGATAGCCCTGCATTTTAAAATGGATTTTAGGGAATGACAGCTCCCTTTGGAGTACAAGCATGAAAATCCTGAGTCTCTTTAACCTGCTGTCAAATAATCTAGTATTTTATGTATCTTGCTTCTTTCTCATTCATGCAACAAATATGTGATGGTTTTGTACTGATTTTGTAATGCAAAAGAAAGTAGAAACCCTATGTGAATTCATGTTTTACCTTCTGACTCAACTCTGCCCCCAGTGAATAGTAGAACTTTTGCTATTTAAATATGTTTTTCTTTGTAATTGATGTATATTGTAATACTCTTAGGGATTTTTAGATATATACATTAATATTTTATATATGGTTTTCAAGTTACTGGTGTAATATTTACATGTAAGAAATGTTTTATTTCAAGATGCAAACTCCTAGGTTTTTTTTTTATTTTATTGCTTTTTTTTTCTGAAGTGATTTTTTTAGATGGCTAATTAAGATTGAAAGAAAAGAGATCCCATATGTGTGGAATCTCATATTTGTTTTCATATTTTGCATGCTGCCTGGTATGCCCAGCCCTTCAATTACCTCACTATTAATTTCAGCTTAGTTGCAAGATATATTTTACAATTATATGGTGTGTGTGTCTCAAAGGTAATTCGCTTGAAGATAAAAAAGTGTATGCAAAAAAATTGTGGCCTTGGTATGAGTGATTTATTTGCCTTGTGAGCCAGGTCCTTCAGAGGTCATTCAAACCTTCTGCTATGTAACAGGATCTCTAGGACACCTAGGAAGCCAGCTTTCCTGTGGACTTTTTGCCTTTGACAGCAAAACTCACACTTTCCTGACTACAGGAACCTACTCCCTGAACTATTGATTCATTGCTAGCTCAACCCCCACCTCCCATTCTTTAGGATACATTCTCGAGAAGCCTAATGCCCAGACCATCTGTCTTCAGCTGAAATATTTTAGTGTTGGAGTTCCTAATCCTCTTGCAGAAGGGAACTGAGTAAAATCTAAACTGTCACAGGCTTCACAAATAAGTCACTGTTTACTAATAGCACATGATCTCTGAGCAATGGCTAATTGCTGTGCGTGCTAATGACCTGGCTGTGAGAGCCCCGAGAGGGACCCATGGCCGAGGCAAAGGGGAGGTGTGGGCCTTGGGCAAGGAGGTTAGTGTGTCATGCAGAGCGCTCTTGTGGGGACAGTGATTTGTGTATTTGGCCTGCCCATGCTGGAACTCGAGGTCTGCCATTGGCAGGCTGTGTTTACAGCCATAGCAGTTGTATTTGTGGATTAATCTTCGAGTATTTGGAAAAAAAACCCAAACAAATCTGTATCAAATGTCTATATAGTTGGTTAAATTATAAGCATTAATTGAAAGAGCTTAAGTTGCTATTATTATCAGCCACTGAAGGGAAAATCCTTGACTATGATATTCTGTAATTTGGCTCCATGCAGAATCATGCAGATATCAAAGTACTACTCAAGCTCATTAGTGCTCCCTGCTGTCCCTGAATATAACTTTGTATCTGGCAGCAATTCCTAGGTTCCTACCTAAGTAGGCTACTGTCCTTTAGGCCATCCATATGTACTCATCCCAAAGCAAAGTCATTCAGTTAGATGAAGAAAGTTAGATCCAGTTAGATGAAGAAAGAATGGGAATGTGGCTATTGCACTGAGTGATTCTGAGACTGATGAATCTAAACTGCATTTCAAGCATGTGTCTGCCCGCCACCAAGCAGTTCTTGCAGTTGACATTTCCTGGTATTGAGATCTTCCGCTAAATCTTCTGATGTCTGTAGTACAAAGCCAGGTGAATGCTTCAATAAACCCCTCAGTAACATGCCATGGTCTTGGCAGCAGCAGCAGTAGCTGATAACTGTCCCCTGAGTCAGAAGCATATTCTGCAAGTTCAAGCAGCATATTTTTTTATATAATCCATCAGCTCAGCATTTTATGGAAACTGAATTAAATTTATCTGTATGTTGCCTTGTGTTTTCTTATATTTGCCATACTCTTTAATTCATCAAGTACCTGATTTTTCAGGTGATCTTTCCAAACACTAGCTGCATAAGGACTGTTTGGCCTCCAAAATCTGGCAAAAAAGGGTGCACTGTGATATGTATTGAGGTAAGTTTGTGGGGTTTTTCTGCATAATTTACAATGCTAAGAGACCTTTAAGAGCATTCTATTTGTAAGAGAAAATAAAAAAGTCTAGAATGCTTTTTGAATAATGAAGGAGTGGCAGTCCCAAATATGTGATGCAAAATGTCATCTGATGGATTTACTTCATGAAGTTACAACTGGGCAGAGTGTTTGGTTTTCAACTTTTTTGGGTTTCAACTTTGGTTTTCAACCAAAATAAGTTACATTGCTTGGTTGGGTCTTTATGGTTGTTCTTTGTTTTTTCTCTTTGGGTTGAGTATTTGTTTTTGATTTTTTCATTTATCTGGTGTCTTCCTGTTAGATGGCTGCCACATTTCCTGCAGTAAAAACTATTGCTGCGCTAGCTGAAACATAGAAATGGGCTACCTGCCTCACAGAGTTCTCAGGCACCTCAGGTCAGTGTGGTATGAGGTATTAAAGAGGAAAATGAAGTGACCAAGAAGACAAGAGTGACCTGTTTTTACAACAGGCAAGTAAAGTTTTGCTGAGCTCTGTGCTCAAGCAGCTGTGCTGCTGTTGGTACACACTAGGTCACACTTGCTGTGCAACAGTTTGGGGATGCAGATTTCATGTTGTACTCATCACTATTGCTATAATTCTGAGAACTCCTGGAAAGCTCATCCCTCTCCATGTGGTCCTGAAGGTAAAGCAAAAGTCCCCTTCAGACGGTGGCAGACTATGACCTGCTCACTAAATCTTCGTCATTGGCTCAGCTCCCTCTTATAATTCCCCTTTTGGGTGGAGAAATGTGTGATACAGAGACTGAAGGGAAGCTAAAATACCTGGCTTAGAAAGAAAAATTCCTTCTCTATGAGAAGCAGAAAAATCTGTGTCACCTGAGAGTCAATCTGCATGTGGGCTTAAATCCTGCTATTGAGTCCCTTGCTATGTTGCAAGACTATAAGACATGAAGAGTTATTTTATTATTAGTGAGTGGGTGTCCACATCTGGTGTCCCAGTTGATAAGGATCTTCTTCTTCCGTAACCTGTGGGCTGACTGTGGCTGCTGAGGTGAATAATCTATTTTAAATACTCACTGGTTTGCTTCACTATTCTCTGTGCAATTGAAAGCATTTATCATTTCTGAGAAGCATATATTTATAGCTTTTCTTTTATGTTCCACATTAAAGGGCTTTGCATATTTATTAGCCAATGGTAGAGAGCATTATATATTTCTCATTTGTTTGTGGTTGCCTGTATTTCCTGCTGTTAGCAGTCCACCAGAAAGCCGAAGGAAGAGCCTACAGCAGCAGAAGCATTTAGGCTTTTACACGGGATTTTCAAAAGAACAACACGTTCACACAGAACTATTTTCAAAATATGGACATTTACAGGTAATCACAGACAACTAGGCAAAATAACTGAAGTGCACCTTCTGTGTGGCTGTCAGTGCTTCTTTTATATTTGTAAACTTCCAACCATGTCCCATTTTGCCCTGGCTGTTTTTCATTTCATATTTCAAAGGAAAGTGCTCATTTTTTAACACAGTGCTGATCCCTGTTTCAAGGCTGGTTAAGTTTTGTGCTTCTTTCTACCAGCAAGGTTTTACACAAATGTAGACACCCTTTTGTGATGGAGAACATAATAGTGAAACCACTGGATGCTTTATTTTCTTTCCCACTTAGACAACAGATGGGGTGTGACTGCTGCTCCCTAATGGGTCATTTTTTTCCCGAGGAAGGAAGTTTCCAAGGCTTGCACTCTTAAAGTAAGTTGCATTCTGTTTTCTTCTGTTTTATTAGGGTACACTCATCTTTGAGGTTTCTTTATATGACTCTACATATGTATTCCACAGGCTTCTCCTCCTGCCTCGGGCTATGCTGGGATACGCCGCAGACTCGTGCCATGGGCGGCCAGGCGGCGTGGGGACTCCACTCGCGGCCAGCAGCCTGTGGGATGTGCCCCGTTTGCAGGGCGTCGGGCATTCCCACGCGAGCACCAGTCGCTCAGGTGCACTCAAAACCAGGCGAGGCACGCCCGTGGCGGGGAAGGCGAACAATCGCGCTGACCATTTCCCTCTCGGCGCTTCCAGCCCAACGAAACGGAGCCGCGCAGGGAGCCCAGCGGGACCGGTGGGGCGGAGAAGCGGGAGGAGCAGGTGAGGGCGGAGAGGTGCCCCCGCGGGCCGTGCCGTGCCGTGCCGTGCCATGCCGGGGGCGGGCGCAGGAGAATGCTGAGGCCGGCCAGCGGAGCGCATCCTGACGCAGCGGCGGCCCGAGCCGCGGCGGGCGGGCGGATGGCGGGCGGCGGCGGGGC
>VZTT01000238.1:16097-29613 GCA_013400855.1 Buphagus erythrorhynchus
GCTTTAATGCTACCAATCAAAACTGAGAAGAAATAAGCGAGTATTTTAGGAGCTGGTTGCTAGAATTATGCCATTGAATAATTAAAATGGGATTGAAGTCTTCCCTTTTTCCTATATGACATGATAGGAGTAATTGAATATTAAGTATATATATATATATACACATATACAATTATGTATATATATATTTGTATATATACAAATATGTATATATANAGGACCTGTTCAAATTCTCAAAATGATCCAGATGTCCTAAGGGCTGGACCACTCTTGTTTGTGTAAAATCATAAGATCTGGACAGTAAAGAGTGAGACTTAGCTCTCCAATTCACAGAATAATTTGTGATAGAAAGGATTCTTCTTCTGCCTGTCTAAATATAGATTCCAGGATTTCTTATTCCAAAAGAAATATTTTACTTTTTTATAGATGTGAAGCTTCTTTATACATAGCATTACCTCAGCTTGGTTAAATGGCATCATTTTAGTGTGGGTGATCCAGTCTCTATGTCCAACTCCAGGTATTAGGTAGGACTTAAAAATATCTCTAAAGAAGTTTGCCAGTTCTGCTGGAGCTTTTTTCCCACCCCCACATCTGCTCACCTATCACACACACTTAGGATGGGTGCCTGTCCTTGAGTCACCTGTCTCCAGTGATTTCCCTCAGGGAGCTCTTGTACCTGAGACTAAACTCCTGACATTTGGGAAGCTCGAAGCTGAGTGTCAGTGCCCTCAGTTCTGCAGGAATTGCCAGCCATTGGAACAGTGTTTTAATGTAACCCCATTTGGAAATCCCACAGAACATTAATTAGCCATCCAACATTTTATGAATGGGCTGTTCACTGAGCTTTAGCAAACCAGAATTCTGGTTTTGCCGCAGCTTTAATTTAGAGGCAACCTTCCCAAACACTCTGCTACTTATGGAACAACCAGCTCTAACAAGAAACCTGAGTAATGACATGTCCAGACCAAAAAACACTTCAGAGAGGGAGCCCCAGATGGAAACACACGTGGAAGGAGCACACCTGCACATCTGACAACACGGAACTGATGGCACCCATGCAGTGACTGTGGGATATTCAGTTGTCAAAATGCTTGTCCTGTCTTGGATTAAGGTTTTGCTCAGCCTCAGGCCAGGAACTCTATTTGAAATAATTCCAAACCTTTTGTCCTCACAGTCCTTTATAAGCAGGCCAGGCTGTTTTGTTTTCTCCTCACTGCTTCAGACATTTTTTCCTTATCAGATGAGCCACGAGTACAGCAGCTAAGCAGATCACAGGAGCACACATCCCATTCTGAACATGGACACTCTAATCTCAGAAGGCAGCAGCATTTCATACCCTTTGTCACAGGAATCCTAAGTCTTTGCAGATTTCTTACACTTCCATGCTGTTCTAATTAATACTCCTTCCTTTAAAAAAAAATCCATTCAGTGTAAGTGGGCTAAGTGCTATTTATCTAAAAGCCCTTGGCAGCTGAAGTCTGGATTAATCTTCCAACCCAAATCAAATCATGTCAGCTCGGATCAGCTTCCCTGTATAATCTGATTTTTCAGGAAAGTCAGCTTCTCCTGCTGTGTGTGACCTGTGGCAGCAACGTGCAGATGGAAACTTGGCATCTCTGTGTGAGGAGGATCCTGAGACACTGGAATTCAGCACAGATTTCTTCCTTTCCTTAGAACTTTACCAGTTTAAATCACCTGAAGATGTGCCTTGAACTCTTCAATACATTTCATGAACCATAAATTTAAAAAGTCATAAGCCCAAAACCTTATTTTCCTATTTTATTGCTTTCTCTTGTGGGAAAGTTTTCCTGTGTCTATTCACCAATCTTAGCCCTGCATAATTTTTAGAATAGCAACATAAATTCTCGTACTTGTTCTGCATATGTATATCCTTATATTTAGCTATCCTGTGAGCTTCTATGATGCTTTGCAGCATTTACTTCACAATCTTTATGCAGAAGAAAACCTATGCAATCCTCCATTTAAAAATGAAAAGTCTGTAAGAGGCCTGTAGAAATTGCAGTAAACAGCAAGTGTTCCTGCAGACAGATATTGACTTTACAGGGTGATTAAATTATATCCATATCTTCTCTCTCTTTCTGTCACACATTTGAACTAGGCTTCAGTCACTTTGGCTTAAATTCACAGTTCCAGAGCAATCCTTTTCAGCAGTGACTATTGCTGTTGATGATAATTTTATATTCTGAGCAGATTAACGTAGTATTTTTTTTTTATTAAGCATGTTGCCAAGTAGGGTGCATCCCTTGGCAAGCTAAATTCTCATTCCAGTTAGGCTTTTGTGAGTCTGTTTTAACCTTAATTGTACTGATTTTCTGAACACAGACTTGCTGATCTCATACACATTTTGGCCTACAGGCTCAAGGTCAGTGGTACTGTAATATCATTAGAATAAATTGTAGTCACAAAAAACAAGCAAACAACACCCCCAAACAAACAAAAAACCCCAATCCAACCAAAAAAGCCCTCCCTCAAAAAAAGCAACAAAAAAAACCNGAAAAACCACAGGTCTCAAAAATATTCATATTTCTCCAAAATATCAAGAAATTCTGAATGCAGACCTGAAGGGAGGGAGAGCTACAGATAAGGGAAAATTTTGGTTCACACAGTTTTCTGTGTAATGGGGTTTTTTTTGTATGGTTTTGGCTTTTTTGACTTTTTTTTGGCTTTTTTTAATTCTGAAGGACAGTGTTAATTCTAAATCAGTAATGAACCAACTGTAAGTTACTTCTTTGTTGGCATTAATTTCATGTTGTATGTTATGGTCTTTCTGGCAGGAAGCTAAATTAGCTTAAGTGAACATTCTCTCTCTCTCTCTCTCTGGCTGTGTTTTTTTTTTTTAACTAATGTGTTCAGCATCTTTGACAAGGAGACACAGACCCATCTGTAGATTACTACCTGCATGTGATGTCAAATTTGCTGCTTTGCAACAAGATTTCTGTGAGCAGCACATCTTAATCATAAAAGGAAGTTATTTAGCGTTGAATCCATAAAGGAAAATTAAAATGTCAAGTCTGACTCCTGCATTCAAGACATAAACTCCCAGCCACATCTCCCTGGGACATTTCTCCCCTGTGTCTCCTAAACTGAAGATCTGCAGGCAGTGTGTCTGGAGATGTAGAGGTTCCCCAGGAGTCTCAGATTTCCTTAGGAGTATTTCCAAACCCATCTTGCTCTTGACAAAACTGATTTTTGGATCTGCCAGATGCCTAATTCCCCTCCGAATCACAAACTGGGGTTTTTTATGCCTATCACTAGTGCCAGGAGTGATGGGAACAAAATGCAGGATGTGGATTTAATGATTTTGACTGCCCAGGGACTTAAATGCCATAATTCCTATTTGTTTCAGGTTTCTTCTAATCACAGCAAATGAACTATTCCTGTGTGTCAGGAGGTAAATATCTTTGGATTTGCCTTAATGAACTACTTTAATTTTGTGCAGAATAACTGACGTTTCTTTATTTTAACAAGCAAATAGTTTTATTATGCCAGTGTAGCGTAATGGTTGTTGTATCTCACCTAGAAAGGATGATTAAAGGATGAACTTTGCTGCAGCGCCCTCTAAATTATTTTATCCAATGTGTAGTGGCAGGATTGCTATAAAATAAAGTTTTCAATTCTATTGCTGTGATAAAGATGAGAATTTAGGACAAACACAAGGACTGGAAAGCACCTATTGACTGAGAAATCACCTACATATTCTTCAACACCAGCAAATTATTCTGCACGAGATCCTCATGATCTCTTTTAAATATTAGTTATGCAAATGAGACTTAAAATTTCAAGAAGAACAGTGATGTCTATTCACTTTCTGCAGAGGCATTTGCCTTTGGAGCTTATGTTACTTGTCAACAAAATTGAAGAATAGGTGGCAGTAATGCTGCCCTTAAACACTTCCTCTGTCCTCTACAATGCTAAAGTGCCTTTTAAGTTCAGGCATAGCTTTTTCTCTCTCTTTATAAAATATAATATATATACATGTAAAGATCTTTTCAAGATCCCAGATAGTAGAGTGTAACACCAAATTATTTAGATTATTCTGCTGTGAGACAGGTGAGCTGGCAAAGCTGGTAATTGCACCAACATGAGCCACTGAAATCCCAGCGTAAGCATCTAAACTCTTCTGTTCTGGCTCATTTGTCCTCTGGGAAATTTTAGCTGGTGCTGTGAACCTATGAAAATAAAGTGTCCTCCTCAGAGAACAGCCTGCACACACTCAGTTTAGCCATTAGTTTCCCTGGAAACTTAGCAGAGACACCAGAGCAGCATGCTTCCTCTGGGAAGTGCTGCTCGGGGGCCGAGCTCCTGCTGCCTGCACTGCTCCCACCATCTGCAGGTTGGTGCTGGCCTTCCTTTGGAAGCTCAGTCTGCTTTTATTGACTTCAGTGACTCATAGCTACACAGCACTCTGCATTTTTATCATCAAGGTTTCCAGCTGGAGATCACTGACTGGAGGAAAAAGAAAAAGCCTGGTGGCATCCGTGGATGATGCAGACCTTGCTGCTCTATGAGAACACCCACGGCACAGAGCAGAGGAGCTGCTTGAGGAAGAAGAGCAACCACTATTTCCTTAAACACTTCTGGCATCACTCCCAGTTTGTCTATCTGCTTGCCATTTTCTCTTTATTTCTGAAGCAATTGGTACCTACTTTGCCCCTTCCAGAAGGACTTTTGGCTTTTCACTTTACTTTCTTTTACTATTGCTTTAGACAATAGGCACAGCACTACTTTTAGTCCCCTCAAGCAATGAACTTCTATCATAATTTCTGTTCCTCTTCTAGGCTTTGATTTGTTAATCTAGACAGCTTTAATTTTGATGTTACTTTGGTACAATCAGATTGATATCAGGAAAATTCCTGGGGAACAATGAGATCATAGCAAGAAGACTGGTACAGCTGATCCAAAATAAATCTACCAGGGCTATTTTTCTTCCAATTTCAACATTTAAAAGTACCTACAGACTTACATGGGTATCTAAACCAAAGACATGTAGCCAATAGGTCCACAACAAATCTCTGGCTGATTTGATTTTTTTCTTGCACATCTGTAAAAAAAGGGAATAGTTCCCACTGAAAACCTAGAGTGAAGGTTTTTAATACTAACAACAATACTGACAATAATTTAAAAAATCATAAGAAAACAAGGTAATATTAATAACTCAACCTTCTCCAAGTTTCCACCACGACTATGTTTATTTCTATTCTACTTACAGGAGGAAATAATTTGATCCCCTCTTATTAGCCTTTAAAATTATTCTCCTCTTCACACCCAGTGGAGTCTCTGATGAAGCAGCATGTATTCTGTACAAATATGAAGTGACCAGTGTGAAGAGATCTGGCTGGAAGCTGATGAGAAATGTAATCCCAGAAAAGACCTCCATTCTGTATAAATTAAGGCAATTAAGGCTCATTGAACACTCCTCTGGACCCACTGTCAAAGCAAATAAACAACCACCCAGCAGTGCATGAATGTGAAATCAGATAGAGTCTGGTGTTCACTGAGATGTGTGCTTATGCTTTGGACACAATGTCAAATTCATTATTTTGCCTTAGAGTCTTCTGTTTCTTATACCTCTGCCTCCAGCTCAATAATTTATCTGTAACACATTTAAAAGAACTCAAGATAAACAGTAAAAAAAATTAAAATAGCTCATAGAAGCTAGAACAGCTGTACACAATGGGAATTTAAACACCAAAGTAAAATAATCTGTATTTAAAAGCTGGCAGGGGATACAACTGTGATTCACTTAGCCAGATATTATTAACTTAATGGAATATTAATAGGATATTCCATTTATATCTCCTGTTCTGTCCCAAAGTCTCCTGAGATATTTTTCAATGAGATTTTAATGATAATATAAAATGCAGCTACTCCTGAGATAAACATCTATTAGAAATTAGTAACAAATGCATAATTTAAGAGCTGGGTCAGAAGAATTTGCCTACTAATTCTATAAATTGCAATGTAGGAAGAACACCAGGACACTTCTAAACCTTGCTCACATAGTCATTCAAAATCCACACAATATGGTAGGAACACAAAATCTAACATTTTATTATGGAAAAATAGAATAATTAAGGTTTGAAAAGCCGTCTAAGACCATCACATCCAACCAATCCCCCAGCACTGCCAGGGCCATCATTAAACCATGTCCCCAGGTGCCACATCCACATGGCTTTTACATCCCTCCAGGGATGGGGACTCCACACCTCCACAGGAGCCTGTCCCAGAGCTTGATGACCATTTTGGTGAAGAATTTTTCCCAAATACTCAATCTAAGCCTCCCCTGGCCCAGCCTGAGGCTGTTCCCTCTCCTCCTGTCCCTGTCCCTGTCCCCAGAGCCCGACCCCCCCGGCTGTCCCCTCCTGTCAGGGAGTTGTGCAGAGCCACAAGGTCCCCCCTGATCCCCCTTTTCCCCACCCTGGTTTCCATTCCATCTTGTCTCCTCAGTGGTATTTTTCTCCTTTTAACTTGACCACAGAGCAGAAGCTCCCATACCCTATAGCTGTCTAGTACAACTGGAAAGTCTTCCCTTCCCTTCTGCTCACACTTAACCTTTATGGAGGGATTTTTTTCACTAATTGATCACTTTCCTTGAGCTCTTTGAGGTAACACAGTAGAAAAACAAAAGTGATAGGGCAGGGAAGAGGATTTTCTGATTTTTTGACACATTAAAAGAGATAAAGCCTCTCTTTCTCTCTTGCATCCCTTTGAACATCCTTTTAACCTACATTACTAACAAGCCTTGTTGCTTCCTATTCAGAAATGCCAGTGAAAGCTTAAATTTCTGTAGGGTTAAACTGACAGGCTCCTGGGACTTCAAGATGGTCCTTTGAATGTAGGACATAAATTCAAACTTGTTTTTGCTTTTTTAAAGCATGCAGATTTGAGCTGACTGGATGTAGTACATTGCATTACATCCCTGCATTTAGCTGGTAAAACAATGTGTCTTCTAAGGGTCCAAACCTGTTCTCATAACTTTTGGTAAAAGTATTTTTATGTCATGTTGGTCTAAATCAGATCATCAGCTAAGTTTTGACTTTAAATACTGGGTTTCTGCTTCAGGTTTCTCCTTAATATTCTTGATATTATGAAAGATTGGTGCAAAAGAATAAAGTTTTATCAAGTTATGTGCAAGTATCAGAAAATATTCTTACCTAGATTATTATTATTATGGTTAATTTATTGGGATAAGTCAAGGATGTTTCAGCTATCCTATTTTTCCACACAATTTTGAAGCCTATAAAAGGAGACAACCATGGATCCAAAACTCTTACAGGTAAAGCATCAAAACAAATTTGCCTTCTGGAGCCAGCATTGTCCTTTCTGCAATAAATATCTGTCTGCATTTTAGCAGAAAAATGACTGCAAGATGTCACTGAAGACAGGTATTTTTGAGGTCATGTTCTATTTCATTATTTCATAGTTTATTTTAACAAATCTGGCATTTTTCTATTTATATGACACTGTTATCTGTCTAATCTTAACTGAGCACTCCTCTTCCCTTTTATATAACCCTGTACCTTTAAAATTTAGGTTATATTTATAATCTACTTGCAGAATACTGAATGTGAAGAGATAATTGGCTGAGGATGTTCCAATTCTTTCAGAACTGAAGGTCTCAAATTGTGAAAATTTGGAATTACAGCTCAATCTGATCCAGCTGTTGGCCTGCCTGATGCTGCTCTTTAATGAAAACATTCATTACCAAGCTAGCAAAGGGCTACAATGACATATCATCTTAAAGCATGACTCTTTAGTCACCCTTATCCTCCTGGCTCTGTGCCAGGTAATTTTAAAGGGGGACACACATGAATAATGTATATTTAAAACAGAATTCTTCTTATACCAGATGCTATTACTCAGAGTTATCACTGGACTGGTGAGAATTAGGATGATAATAACAATTATTGTCCAGCCCTGCAGAAAAAAAAATATTCTAATTTCCTGCTCCTAGGGTAAATTACCATATTTGTGAGGAGTAAATTGAAAAAAACAAGGTCATATATGATAAGGAATAGGATATTTGCAAAGAAAGGGGATATGTGTTGTTTGCCCAGGTGTTTTTTGTCCTTTTATATGTGATGACTCTGGGTGTCCTTCCTGTGGATGAAAACAATGAAGGAAACAAAAGGAAATCTTAATGAGGATTTGTTTACATTATACATACATTAATAACTTAAATACAAGAAGAAAAAAACCATACATGTTTTTCTGAATGGCAGAATATCAGACAAAGACATGAGAAGGGTAAAAACTACTGGTTCTTTCATCTGGACCACGAAAAATTGCTTCCTAAAGTGCATTCCTGACCATTTCCAGAAACAAACATTTTAAGTCCCATGCACTATTTTCTGTCATGATTTCTCCCTGCAGTCTGCACTATCCTGTCACTGGATTTCCCTTAGTTAATGCAGCACTCAGGCCTGAGTGGCACGGAATGGGACCTGGCTCTTAGCAATGCTATTTGGCTCAAATAATTCATCTTTTTCTGAATTTGTGGCACAGACCCACCAAATGATTCAATTCTGCTTTCAAAGAGATTCCAGCAGGGATCTGAAAATATGGCAGCAGTGAACACTGCAATAGTGACACTCTTCTCAAAAGAAACCAGTGTTTGTTGGACACTGAATTTTTTTTAGTGAATAACAACAGGAAACATTAGTCAAGAAATTTAAGTTTTGAGAAAGTTTGGTATATTTGAATTAGACACTTAAAAGCTTTTTAGTTTTTGCTCCCAAGGCCATTGGTCATTTGGGAACTGTATGGCTACAAGCATTGTTCAGACACTGACATATGTGTCCTCATTTTCAGCCAAGGGGTAATGTGCAATAGTCATTTCAGATGCACTCAGCAATTTGATGTTAGAAAAAATATAACTGTGGAAAGATATACTGTCCATTATTTAAGTCATCAATAGGAAGCATAGCCATGTCTCCTTCTGAGATTGACCATAATTATATATTTTACTGAATTCAGGAATCAAATGCTAATTTAATAGCAACGCCAAAAATTGAAAGTTCTCAGGGTTGAAAATGCAGATTTATGTTAGCCTTGAGAGGTCTCTAATATTAAATAACCCTTTGGAAATGCAGATTCATATATCATTTGCTCTGGTGTAAATTAGGAGTAAATAATAGAAATCTCCATTAGACAAGAGGCCAGGTTGTGACCCTGGTCCAACAGGCACCAAGTCTGATCCCACCACCAACTTTGGGATCAGTGCCCCACGCCTGTCAGTGTTTAAAAAACATTTGGAAAATGTCCTTGACAACATTACCTTTTGGTCAGCACTGAGCTGGCCAGGCCATGGGACCAGATGATCAGGACAGAACCCCTCCAAATGGAATATTCTGTTCCATAACTTCATTCCCTCTGTCCCTGCCCTGAGCCTCAGGGGTTGAGAGATGTGGGAGGAGAGGTGACTGCAGAATACAGTGGTGAACACATTTCTCCTAACAAGGCTGCATCCCTGCACAAAATATTGTGTAAGACTGAGAATTCCTGTTGATTCCTATTGCATGCCATCTCCTCAGCTGCTCACCACACCTCTGATAGAACAGAATTATTAATCACATTAAGTGCAATTTGGCACTTGAGACTGGGTGAGATCAAGTCATCTATCATAGGATGTCATCTATCAAAGGACCCAAACAATTCAAGAGTGCTGTGGTCATGAAGAGAACCTTGAAGGTGAACAGCTTATTATACACTTTTTTTTTGTTGTTTACAATTTCATTGTTTTCACATGCTAAGTCTGAAAACTTTCTGTTATTCAATGGAGATGATGGGGTCAACTTTTAAAGCTGAGACACAAATCCTCTTATATCTTCCCGGGATTTCACAGACCATTCCTTTGAGCACAGAGTGCTTCTTTATACAAACAAACAAACCCAGAAAAAGAACTCACCTTCTATTCAGAAAATACAAAACTAACAGAGCCTAATCTGTCCTGCATTTAGATATTTTAGTGGTGTCAAGGGAAGAGTGTGTGTGTTCAGCTTTGCTAAAGAGGGAGAAATGATACATACTAAACAGACACAGTGCTTTGTGCAGGGAGATTTGGACAGAGAATGCTAATGCTGGACTTCACAGCACTGAACTCACATCAGTGGAAGCTGACAGATAAAACTTGGGTAACACTAATTTAAACCCATTAAACAGAGCCATAAACCCGGGTCATCATTTGGGAAGTTGATTGTGAAATGTGCTCAGCTTTGAAGATGCTTGGATCTCAAAACTCAGAATTCTAAGCTCTCTAGGTGTCTGTGAAAATTCTGCATGTATCAAAAAGTGACAATTCAGTTAATATTCAAAAATTGGTGGCACTTTTTTGTGCCCAGGATGAGCCCTTTGTATTTCTGTTGCATTTTCCCCAGAGTTTCTTCACTGAGACATTATGGGTTTGCCCCTGGCCAAAATGACACAGAACATGTCTGGCAGCACCTCTGTGTTCCTTTTCCTGCTTGCTAACAGCCATAGGCAAGCTGATTCTTTCATTTAATGAGAAAATACCTCTGTTCTTAAGATATGAAGGCAACACACAGAGTGATTGTTTCTATGCTGACTTGTTTGAAATCTTTGTTTTTACAGAAGTGCTCTGCTGTGAGTGGGAAATGCACTTGACTCCACTTTAAACGTTGTGTAAGCTTAAAGCACAAAGTAAAAGGGTTTTATTGAAAAAATGGGAAAGATTACAGTTTTGTTTATAAAGTCAGAAATGCATTTACATAAGAAACACATAAAACCAAGTATGGTGTGCATACTGATATGGTAGTCTGCTTATAGCTGCGAATTTAGATATTTTCTGATGTGTCTAGCAGAAAGTTAAAGCTCCTGCTTGGTAGGGATTTACTACCAAATAAAAAGAGCAGGTTTTTTCAGGGTAATTTTCAATCTCTGTATTTCCATCCCTCAGTTTTGTTTCATAGCTTTACTTTTATCTTGTCTTCAGCAGAATATAAATTAAATTTCAGAGCATGTCCCTCATTTTTTCTATTTATATCAGGGACCTTTCTCACTGTATCCTGTTTTGGTTTATGCAGCACCTAACAAAATAATAATTGCAAACTTCAGAACTTATCCATGGGAGAGTGTCTTATAGAAGTAGAGAGACCTTAGAGCACTTCTTGTACACTTTATTTAATTCTACTTTCAAAGCAAGAAGCTGACTTGTACTTTTACACTGTAATTCAGCATAAGTCTTTCTGTGCAAATCAGTTGGTTTTGCACACTGTTCTTACTAAGATTCTTTGGTGTCATGCAACTGTTTGTCTTTTGGATCAACAGAACCTTTTATGTGATTTTGTGTGTCACTTAACCACATTGTTTTCCACGTGCAAGGTTTTATTCATTCAGAGAGTGGAACTGGGACCATCTCACCCAGCAGAGACAAATATTCTCCATCAGTCATTTTGTCTCTGCTGTAGGACACTCATGTACACACCTGAGCTTGGCACACTACAGAGGAGCCTTCAGGCTGTTGTAGATGATGTTTGTGAGCAGATGGATGCTTGGATGGGACCAAAATTAAATTAGTACACTACAGGTGATGACAGAACAAATTACACCGTGTTATTAGTGCAGAAATCCAGCGAACACTTAGGGCAATTCAAATGGAACCCATGTTTCCAGCAATGGTATGTGTAGATAACTCACAATTTGCTAGATGCAGTGATTAAAGGTTGAATTTAGCATTTTTGTCATCAGATTTTGCTTGGACACGTATTTCAGTGCTTGCACAGTGGATAACTCCATTTTTAGAGACTTTTAAATCTCAGTCAAGGTCATTGTGACCCATGCTTTGCCAGAGTTCCCTCTTGCATGGTTGGGACACACTGGCCAAGAGTAACTGCTGAAGGAGGAGGTCCAGGGAGGGGCAAAGGTGCCTAAATCTTGATTTAAACGTCTCTATGGACAAGAAATCTGCATGGAGCTGGCTGGTGAGATGCCAGAGGAGCTGCAGGAGAAATGAGACCCCTGCATTTCTTCCTCCACGTTGTTGTGTGCAGTGTTCACATGGAGGTTTCAGTGAGCAATGGCTCAATTGTGGAATGTAGGGAACTGGCACCAGGAAGGTAAAACTGAGGGACAAATGGACAGAAATACACTGGGGCTTGCTGCTGGGATGTGTTGCTCTGAGGGAAGCAGAGCACAGTTTGTCTGAGGTACTGCACTTGTGAACTTGCTAGGGATAAGGCATCAAAACTGAATTCACACAGTTTTTCTCTCAGTGAACCCTTTCTATGTGGCAGAGCTGAGGCAAATTTGTGTTTTTGATTAGCTCAGTGTCATATAGGATCATGTACATAGGAACAACCTTCAGGTAAAATATTCTCTTTCCAGTCATGAGAGAACACAATCTGCTAGGACCAAAAACAGTGCAGGAAGAAAACCTGGGCAGTACAAATTTCGAGTGCTGCATCTTTTTTATCCAAGAACATTGTGCCTGCTTTTGGAACTTTTGCACTGAGGGAAAATGCAGGAGATCCCTCATCATGATAGGAACCCTGATAAAGTTATTTTCCTCCCTGCTCAACTTTAAGGTAAATTTCTTCAAAACTTGTTATTTAGATCCACACATTTAATAGAACATAGCAGAAAGAGACCCAGAGAGAGAGGCCTCTGTGTCTGTGACTGCTGAGGTTGCACAGGCAAGAAATTGGATACTTGATGGAAAACTGAGGTCCCTATTCTAGTCCAAAATTAGGTTTTCTGTTTGATTGCTTTTCTTTGTTGTTGTTTTTCTTTGGGTGTTTTTGGTATTTTTTGTTTTCTTGTTTATTTTGTTTTGTTTTGTTTTTCTAATTAAATGAACCATAGCCTGTATAAATTCTTGATGTATAATCATTCCTGTGTGGAGGTCACCTCTTGTTTTGGTGAAACAAGAGCACAAAAAATTGGATAAGGCTCAAAACAGTTAATTTGGCTGTGGGATCATTTTAAGCTCCATATTTCTGCAGCGTGAGACCTCCAGCTGTGAAAGACTGATTTACACAAGGATAACATTCTGATTTAGGATGACCCTGCTTGGGCAGGGAGGTTGGATCAGATGACCCACTGTGGTCCCTTCCATCCTGACCCATTCTGTGGTCCTTTGTGACTGTAGCTTTAAATTAGGGGGAAAAAAGTGAAAAAAATATAAATATTTTACAAACTCACTTCCAAAGTAATTGTTTTTCTTCACTCCTTCACAACTCATTCCATTTAAAAACCATATCTTTAAAAGAATTTTAGACAGGAAATAAAATGTGTAGCAAACACCTCCTCATATTATTACTTAGAAATTCTTCCTGATAAACAACAGTTGTGGTGCCATATTTTAATACCAAAATAGCTTCATAGGAATATTATCAGTGTCATTTATCATCTAAATAATTTAGTTGCATCCCATGCAGAGAATCCTTTAGGTTTGTAATTTTAAATACACTCTTCCCATGTGTTTATCCTCTGTGAATTTTTATTTGTATGTTTGGTTTTGGTGGGTTTTTTGTTCCAT
>VZTT01000242.1:11762-35631 GCA_013400855.1 Buphagus erythrorhynchus
CCAATAAAAGCCTCTTTTCTGTGTCATCTTTTTTCTATTGTGGGTGAAAACACATGTTTATCTACCTCTTAAAGTTGTCTTAAAGGTTTTTAGCTAGATATAGTGGTCTGAAAGAGACAACCTGACATACATCCTTTCCCTCAACTCAGAGCACAGAAATGATGCCACCTCATTTTAGTAAAAGTCATGATAAAGTTTTCTCATATTTTAGCAAAACAAAATTACAGAAAGGTTAAGCTTTCCCACATTTATAGAATTGTTTCATCTAGCCTGCATCTTCAAAAGGAACTTTCGAAGATCATATTTGTAATACACCTTTCCTATTGTTACTAGGTATGATAAATTCTATATCACGTATTGGTTCATCTGTTACCTCAGTTACATTTCTTGTTCAAATTGCAGAGACCCCAGTTTCTGAATATGTTTTTCCAGTTTTGGATGCCTTCACATTCCCCAGGTATTCTCTCCATTTGAAATCAATTAGGAGGTTCTGTTTTGAATCTCCCAAATCTCCAGTCTTTTTGGCTTGTCTAGTCTAATAAATGTAAGATTTGAGGCAATGTCTACAATTCCTTCACATTTCATCAATTCTATTACACTTTCAAACCCCAAAATTCCCATTATTGTTGTTAGTTGTCCAGCTTGAAATGAAAATGGCGTGTTGCTCCTTTTACACAAGCAAGAGTTTTGCTTGTTCCATTTGATGTCCATCAGTTCCATTTGATGCCCATCCATTCCCTGAGCTGAAAGAGAAGCTCTTGATGAAGCAATGGTGGTCTGCCCAGGTGTTGTAGTTCAGGAATGTTATTCCCCAATTTAGTGTTCCCACTGACACATTCCAAACTATGTGGCATTCGCTCACTCCCCGCCACCCTGGCCCTCCCCGGCATTGGGCTGGAGAGGAGAACTGGAAGCACAAATGGTAAAGATCATGGGTTGAGATAAGAACAATCTACTGGAAACAGTGAAGAGATAAGGAAATGCAGTAACAGCAACAATATTCTAGCAGAGTACAAAAGGCAAACAATTCACACGATTGTTCACTATTGTACTACAAGGAAAACCCAGACAATATTCGACCACCCAACCACACCACCACTGACTGGAAGATCATCCCTTTGACCCTGGCAGTGATGTGAGGTGGTATAGAATAACCTCCATGTTCCAGCCATATTTCATTTCACAGGCCTAATTTCCAAATGAACTTCATATAATTCTCAGTTCCATTTTACTGGACTAAATTTTTCATTTTATTATTTTTCAATAACATCATGAGGCACATTTGTATTCTCTTTCCCTGTTACAGAACTGCACTTAGAAAATTTTTAGTGACTGAGTGACTGTCTTTCATTTCTCACCTGAAATTGTTTCTTCCTCTGGTCTATGAGTGCAAGAGGAGAATCTCAATTTCCACAGTAAACTTCAGAAATCTCTTGGAGCGTCTTTGGCTGCCGTTCCTTGACCTTAATAAAAGCCTAAGTCCAGTTCAGCACCTTTGAATTGATCCCTCTCCAGCTGATCCTTGAAAGCCCTCACTGTTACCTGCACATGCCAGGAACTCAAGCTTCTGCAGATTCTCTTGCAGTTTCTGTAGGATTTTCTCTTTCCTTTTTCTTTTTCTTCTGACTTTTAGTTGGGTCTGGATCAGCTCAGATTTGTGGATGGCTTTAATCAAGAAGCAAAGGTTTGCCTGAAACCTGTTTTTGGGAAATCAGAACTGTGCCACTCTCTGGGCATGGCTATTCATACTTGCTGCTAGAACTCTTCTTCTCCATATTCATCAGCTTTCATTCAGTCCATAATGTTATACTTAGTAAATTAAGTCTCAGACAGAGTTTTTCCTAAATGATATTAGGTACTTGCATTATTTGACCTCAGAAAGCCCAGCCTCTCTGATGGGACCCTTTGACTTTGGCAACCAAGTAGATGAAGTGTAGTAAATGTTTTTGCCTAAGCTCTCTGACTGGCCCAACTGAACATCCAGATGGCAGGCTATCCTGATGGGTCTGTGACTAGACATTTCTTCCTGGAGCTGAACTTTAGCCAGTGACACCTTGTTCCTCTTCATCCCTTCTAGTGGGTTCCTAGCTGGTGACTCCCTGCCTAGAAGCAGCTATGGCAGTGTTGTTGCCTTTTACCTTTTTGTCTTTACCAATGCAGACTGGTCTTCTCAATTTGTTAGGACATTTTGTAGCCATTACTCCAACAGAAAGTTCACCTTTGCCTGCTAATCACTTCAGCCATTTCGGGGAAACCTCCAGAAACTGCTGTAATTCCTTTTGTAAAGTTTCCAACTCTTGTTTTAGCACCTTCTGGTCTTGCTTTAATTATTTTTGGCTAGTTTTGTTTTCTGAGAGCAGATTTGTTATTGATTCAAGAAGAATACGAGCTCATAATTTCTCTGTTTGAATGGTGTCCCAGTGTTGACACCAGGTTTTTATCTTGACCTGACCAGGTTATTTCAATTAGAATGAGAAATTGATGAGGGAGATACTTCAGATACAATTCTGATAATTTATTAAGAATGTATAAAGTTCTGCTTTTTTAGGGGAAGTGTTAATCATGCACAGATTTCTTGCCCACAGTTTCTGCCAGAATACTGTCAAAAAAACAAAAAAATCCCAATACTATCCTTCCCTTGAGGCCTGTGGGAAGGACGCAGATCTGCACACCAAAGGCAGAAACTCCTTAAGGAGACGCTTCCTCCAGTCACAGAGAGAGGTAAGTATGACCAGCCAAAGAGTCACAGACAGGACAAAGGTGTAATGTTCTGAAACCAGTGACAAACAGAAAAAGGTCTAAATGGTGTAGAGTAGACAACTGTGTGATGGGGTTAGAGGTCAAATGCACTCTGCTTTTAATGGCTCTTATAAGATCAACCCCAAATGTGAGCCTGTTTTGGGCCCCTACATACAATAGCACCCAGGAGAAAGGATTGTTCCCCAAGATAGGCACAGCATTGCTGAGAAACTGTGCATTAGATCTGTTCAGATGGCTGTATCTTCCTTCTCCTTGTACACTGTCTCTTCTGCAGAGCTCCATCTCAGCAAATCCTCTCTATCTCTAACAGTCCTAAGTTTTAAATGTCCTATATTCAGTTGGAGACCTGCACTAACCTCCTTTTATAGATACCTTAAATGAAGGACCACATTGAAATTTAGGCTTAGTACTTATCACCACATAGACAGAGTGTTTCATCAGTGAGCTGGCAAAATATCTGACAACTGTTGAAAGAATCGAGGAGTCAAGATTGTTGGCCAAAAGGGCGTATGAGTTAACAGATCAAAACAAATTACAATCAATGCTGAGAAGAAAAAGGGCTTGGGAACACAAGTGGTGAGAATCTCAGGATAGCACTCCCGTGGGTTTTAAGGCAAGACCTGGAGGAAGGAGATGGGAAAAGCTCGCTCAAATGGCATGAAAGAAGGCAGAGAGCAGAGTGGAAGAAGGGGTCACAGGGAGCACTGTGAGCAGCAAAGCCAGAGAAATATGGGATCAATGAGGGAAACACGATGAAAGGAGTGCAAAGATGAGATTGTGCATGTTCCCCTAACAAACAACAAAGACGTGGAGTTGATACAACACTTACTTCTGATTCCTAAATACGTTTAAGGATTAATGCCTATTCTGTACCAGGACAACTTCTGATAAAGAACACTGCTTATTATAAGTGTTGTTAACTTCCTCACCCTTGGGAGAGGACAATCAAAAGGGCAATATGGGTAAGGCATGTGGAGGACTTTACAGGACTGTGGTGAGAAGTGAATTCTTAGAGCAGAATTCTTGGAGCAGAATTTCCCTACAGGAGATGATCGCTGTCCCAGACACTAACATAATTCCAGTTTGAATGCATCTGCTGGCCTTAGCTATAGCAGTTTGCTACAAGGAGAGACAACATCTTAATTTAACAGATCTACAATGATGCAGAGGAGTTTGTTGTTGTTGTTGTTGTTGTTTGTTTTGCTCAAAACATGTATCTTGAGTTCCAACTAAGAAAAGACTGAAAAACTGTGAAAGATTATTCAGGGTGAAGATCAGGTGGTTTATATAATTAAATAAAAGTGAGAAAAAAGTGGCATCTGGAGCAATAGTTAGACGCACTCCAAAAGAAGGAAAGGTGAGGAAAATAGAAAAGGTCATTTGGATTAATGAAATCCAAGGTCTGAAGAAACAGTTGTGATATACTCTGGTGATCATTCTCTTGATAAAAACCACAGGATTGCACACACAGATCCCTGGACAGCATGTTTCTGAGGCTATGCTAAGTGTCTGGAAAGATGACTCCCCCTCTTAACTGTTCTGATGTATTCAAGGACACATGCAGCCCCCAATGGCCCCAGTGAGACATCAGATATACATTCCCAACACCCAAGTTGATCTTTTTTCTAATGCCTCACCTCTTTTCCTCACCTCTTTTCTGGGGACTGTAGAGTCCTCTCCACTTCCCACAAGTCTCAGACATAGCTTTTTTTTGTCCTCATCACACTGTGGCTTTTTGTAAGTACTGGCATTTCCTTGCAGTCTCACACAAGCCCCTTCTTTTCCTTGCCTGTCCCAGTATCTGAATCCCTCCCCAAGTGTAGAATTTGTAGCACGTGACTGTGGATCAGCAATTCCAGTGCCTGTGACTTGTGTTTCTTCCATTTGTACCTGCTTTGTCACCAGTAGACCATTTCCATGGGGTGTTTTATGACTAACCATATCTAGTCACTAGCTAGGTGTCTGGATACAGCTCAGACCATGTCCCTGTGGAGCTTCTCATATCACTATGAGATTAACATAGGATTTTAGTTTTCTTTACCATTGGTAAAACGTGCTGGGGAAGATGTGATATAAGAAAGGATATAAATAAAGAGTAAGACCCAAGACAGTTATTTTGGTAATACAAGTTGGTGGTGTAGAAAATATATAGGTATGTCCAAGAATAAAGAGATGACATCTATGAACTTTATAGAACATAAGAAAAGCAGATGAATGGGCTGAAACATTGAGTGATGTGGGCAACAAAGTGTTTGCATTGTCTCTTTGGAAATGAATTAGCAGTGAGGAAGAAAACAGAGATAAGGCCCATAATAGTGCAGGAAAGGATGAAAAAGAAAAAAAAAAAGGGAAACTAGAAAAAAAAGAGCAATGTGTGTGTATGCAGAGGGGATTTAGCAAATTTCTTTTGTTAGATAGTTTATTAGCAGGGTATCAGAAAATTATGCATGAAGTTACTTACACAAGAACATTTACAATATAAATGCAATTTTCAGCTTTGGTTTCATTATCTAGTGGGTAATAGCTCAAGTATTCTGAGATGGATTTTAATTCTGTCTAGCATGTACAAATAAATGACAATTTGCAGTGTTTAGTGCAATGGAATGCATGCCATTCAGATGCCTGTATAAATTTAAGTGTAATTGGCAGCCATAGCATAAACAAGGTGCCCTACCTGTTATCTCTTCATAGAGGACTCTTGTTGTGCTCAACCTGAGTGTTGCAAAAAAAAAAAATAAAGTCATTACAGCTTTTGGATATTTTTCTACACTTTGGGGTTTTCATCAAGATTCAGAACCATTTTCAGAGAGTGCATGCCCTAAGACCCTCTCTGTCACTTACAGAATGCTGCAAATTGACTCTATCAGTTTACCCGCTGCTGTAAATTGGCTCTGAGCACACATAATGTGTCAGGTTTGCCTACTCACTTTCAGTTTTCACCCGCCTCTACTGGGCATATCTAGGAGTAATGGGATGAAATTGAGCAAAGGAAATTTTAGACTGAATATCAGGAAAATTTTCCTAACAGTGAGATCTATTAGAATGTGGAATAGTCCCCCAGGAAAAGTGATGGAAACCCCGTTGCTAGAATCATTAAAAATAGACTGAAAAAAAAACACAGTAAAAATACAGTAGAAAATAATCTGCATTGTCAGGGGATGGACAAGATGATTCCCTAGGTTCTCTCAGGCTCTAATTTCTAGGATTTTAGGAGCTGAGCTCCATCAGTATTAAATTCCCTGAATGCCCAAGATCATCTAATTGAAACAATAGAAAGTTTGCTCATAGGCATGCCAGGGAGAGTGCTCAGTAATGATCAGGCTGCATTACTGCTGAGAGTGTATCACTTGATCTGCACTGTACAAAGAAACAAGGAAGGAGACAATTTTTATCACAATTTACCCTTGCTAAACCTGTTCTTGTAAGTCAAATATGCTGCCTTAATTCAGCATTGCTGATGTTATAGAAAGTGATCCTAGAAGCAGGTAATAATGAGTCCAGATCACAGTTTGTCATAGTGGAGTTTTGTATCAAAAGCTAACCACACGTGTTCAGAATCAAAATTTCCCTCTGCAACACATGTACTTTCTACTATAGATCTGTGCTCCTTTCATAGCACTCACATGCCATGCACTGCCATTTCATTTGTCTATGGAAGACTTGTCTGTATATTGAGGGATAACAGATTACCTCCACAGGGATAAGACACTGATTCTGAGTTTCTCCTCTCTAAAGTGAGCTTGCTAATAAGATTTCCCCATTCTCATTGCTCATAATATTTCACAATCAATGTTGAAATCTCAACTAATGAAAAAATTAAAAACAAATTTCCAAAGCAATACCAGGTAGTGCAGCCATACCTGAAGTCAGTGCTACTTACTTTCACCCAGCAATATCAGTCACATCCCTCCTTGCTGTGAGTAGGACACCAAAAAACAGGGAGAGAAAAATGACTTGCCAAGCTAACCACACAGGAGAACAGGCTATCCTACAGCTGGCTGAAGAAGCCAAAAATTCAGAAAATCCTTTTATTTTTTCGGGTAGATTTCTGCAATGATTTTCTTCTCACTTCTTGCAATACTCCCCCATCCCCGATGACATGCCTGTTAGATGTGGGTGCTTTTCTGGGGCCAAACATGAAGACCCAGAAGGTGAGTGAGGTGGAGCACCATTCATGTGCTTTTAGCACAGGATTCTCCTCTTCTGTGCACATCCTGGAAAAGCATGCTGGAAAGACCCTTCGCCTTATCACATAGCAGGGCCTCTGCTGGGAAGTTACATACTGTAATAGATTTGTAACTTTTATTTCCAGGGCTGGCCAAGAAAAGTGTATTGGGGAGACTGAAAATAACTAAAGCAACTGCCTTAGTTCATGGCAACCAATTCCCAGCGTTCCCTTCTCAGATTTTAAAAGCAGCAAAACTTTATGGCTCAGACTTCCAGCCCTGCTCTGGATGCTATATCTCTGCAGATGTGGGTGGAAGGGAAAGGGCTGCAGCCATCTAGAGGGTCTTCAAGGGTTTGTGGCCAGGACACCTTTACTCAGCTGCATGCCTTGGTTTGGCAGCACTCTAGGGGAGAGGGGCACTTGGACGCCTTGGGGGAGAAGCAGACCCCATCCCCTTGCGTGGCTGTGGTGTGTTGCAGACTCAGCACTGCAGAGACAGGAGCCCAGCAGGTATGGGCAGCCCCACGGCCAGCCTGGGACCCTGGACTGCACAGTTCAGGCTCTCCTCAGCTCCCACAGACCTCCCCCAGCCATCCCCCAGCTCCTCAGCCAGCTCCATCCCCTAAATTAAGGCAGCCATTTCTCCACATCACCTTCCGAAGTCCACAGGTCACAGTTCTTAGCAGCAAAGCCCTAGAGTACCTCTCCTCCTTCGGGGGCTGCTCTTCACTCCACGTGTTCATGTGCAGTCATACAACGTGGGAATGTGCCCACTGCTTCAACAGGAACAGCAATAATGTCCTCCTCCTCTCCCTTTGAGGACTGGGAGGGTCTGATAGAGCCTGGAGGTACCAGGAGATAATAGGACTGCCTTGTAATTTCTGACTGCCTATCCCTAGCTGATTCAGGTCATTAGAGCTATTTTGCAACATTCTCTTAATAACCTTGCAGGCACTCTCCCCCAACACTAAAATCATACACAGAGGCCAATGTTTAGGAGATGAAGACAATGCTAATAATGAGTCCCTGATTGATTAAAAGTAAATATGTTTTTATTCAGAGAAAAGGGCATTTGTTACCACAAACATTTCACCTTCAGCACAAATAGGAGTTGAGCTTACATTTACTAAGGGATTATAGCAGCACTACAACTAATTACTTCCCAGCAGCTATTGGCCTCAGGTTAGATGTAAGCTACTTCTGGCAATCTGTGGTGTGGGCTCATGTAAAAGGGGGCCCGTATTTTCATTGTCTTGGTAGAAAACAGTGCAACAGTGAGGCGTGAGTGAATATACTATGCATAATGCAATACAAAATAAGAGCTGATTACAAGGAGAGGACTCAAGGAGATCAAACATTAGTTCATCCCACCATTTTATGTTATGAGTGAGATATTAATTATTCTGCTTGCATTCTGTAGATGGCCTCATGTTGTACACTTATCACATAGGAAGGTGCACATTACTTGCTGGAGACAGATTTCAGATTCAGACTTCTTGATTACCTTCACTTGCATGAAATCAGTTGTATATTCCTAATATGACCCATGCAAATGACAGTATGTTTTTGATCAGTAAAATGTTATTAGTCCCTAAGTTATTTACCAGACTTTTGGTGTGAGATTTCTGGTTTTTTTTTCAGGAATTCCAACACAGTCGCATCTTTGCTCTTCTCACATGAATCTCTGAACTCCCTACCCTTCCACCTAACATTTTTGCTAAGTTGCTGGCAAGAGATGAGATTACTTTAAAAATACTTATTAGGATTCAAAGAAGGAGGTTCCTCCAGGTCTAGGCAATGAACTGCTCTGAAGTTATTGAGTTATTCATAACTTTGAGCAGTTACAAATTACTGCTATTAACTGAATCCTGTAATTACAGCAAGTAGCTAGGTTTTGTAGCATAATTTATGATATAGATAGCTTTTAGTGCCTGTCTTAGAGAGTTAAAACTCAGGGCATGCAGAGAAATGGATTTTGCAGCACTGTGAAAATATGTGTTGTTTTCAAACTGGGATCTGATTTAGATGATAATGAAAAAAAAAAAATCACTTTGGATGAGGGAAAAGTCCTTATTCTGATTAAAATAGTCCAGGAATGGTGTCTTCTAGCCTAAATGAATGGTCTCACTGGATGGACTGATTTTCACCATGACATGGGGAAAATCCTCCTTGAAGGCCTCTCACTGGAAAATTTGTTTAGACAATTGGTCTGTAGCATCAAGAAATTGCAGACTGACACTAGTTAATGCATTTGAGACAAACCCTGGAGTGACTGCTCTTAGGGCAGTTGTGCTATAGAGCAAGCAGAGACCTCAGTGCAAGCGTCCAATAGTCTCTTGTTGTCACCCAGCAGAAACACAGTACCACAGACTGACCACTTCTCACACCTACACAGCAGGTGCTGGGACTGCTGGGTCCCCTGCTGTCCTGAGCATAGAAAAATGAAGTGTGCTTTAATTGCAAAAGCAAACAGATATTCAATCTGTTGGGTTTATTACTCCTGATTTCTGGAGGTCAGTATATAAAGTATTGCAAAGTGCCTCCCATGGCTGGGTATAATATCTGGCCATGAAGTTGGTGTTCATTTTTGTGCTTCCTACTAATGACACCTCCAGCCTGTCTTTACTAGCAGCCCTACCCCATCATTCATCACACCATAAGAAGGTCTTCTGGAGGGTATTGAAATCTGAGGTTTTCCTGCATTTGTATTATCTTTCATATAGTCAATAAGAGGCAAGCAGCCCTACATTCCCTCCAAGCAAGATGAAACAGTGATTTCTATTTCCTATCATGTATTTTTGATCTTTCCATTGTAAGAAAAACAGTGAGCTTGTTTAACAGTAAAGACTGATGTATGTCTTTTTCTGAAAGCAATATAATAAAAATGGTACCTTCTAACTCAGCAGATCTGCTCTTGCGTATTGTAGACCATTGCTGACTCTGTTCAGAACTAAAAAGTTTATCGTTTTTAGCCCTGCAAAACCAACCCTCTTCAGGACAAGTGAGCTGGTTCCTTTCTATTGTATCATTAATAAAATTCTTAATCTTATCACTTAATCAGCCAGTCAGTAAACACACTGATTGTTAGCAAGTGTTCCTGGGTATCTCCCTTTTTCCCATTTAGTGTCAGCATGAGTGAAATTTCTTCTGTGTAAGAGACTAGTAATGTTTATGCAACAATAATGTTTGCAAATCTTTGCTAGCAGAGATTTCATGATATGTAGGTGATGCATTGTAAAGAAAGAATTTTGTTTTGCTTTCTGAGTGTGGCTGAATTTGCTGTGGACAAAAAGTGACAGTTAAATAGCAGAAATCTACAAAAAACAAACTTCTGCTAAGGCACATGGGAATTCAAATGGGAAAGAAGCGAGCAAAGAGCTCAGGATTTGGCTCTGAGAAAGTTTATGCACATGAAGCATCTCTTAAAACTTTACTGAATGGACTATCAAATACAGATTTCTTAGTGGAGGTTGTCTTTTCAAAAGGGCAAACGTGAGGCAAGCTCTCAGCACTGAGTGTGTTGTTATAGTAAAAACAACTTGTTTGCTTAGGTATGGATTAGCTTTCCAAAGCCAGAAAAACAGGAAAATATTAAAACACTATCCATTACTGCTGAAGCTAGTAAGCAGAGTCAGAGCTTCTCCCCTTTCTACCTCACACTGTTCCTCAGAAAGGAATCACAGCTTGTGAGCAAAGTGATCCAGAAGCCAGAATCTTTCCCATATCAGCCTAGAGCAGGTGCCCCACTGAAACTGGAGGTAACAAATAACAGGGCATGCCTGTATCCTAGTTGCTTGTTGAGGTCTTCATAAGCAGAGGCTCTCTTTTAATGAAAATATAAACTTCCCATCTGTTATGATTACAAATATTGTCACTGCTTTTATGGTCTTCATTAATGACAACTGTTCAAACACCACTAATCAATAGTCCTCTTACTGCTTGTTATTTTCCATTAGGAGGTTGGCCATTCTGTTGCCTATGTTGATCAACACGAGGAAGGAAATATTCCTCAGTGCATGACAGCTAATCCAAGTCTACTAGAGACTGACAGGATTTCAAGCCCCAGTACCACAGTGATGCTGAATTCAAAATTTGTAAGGAAGGGTCAATACAATGGAGTTGTCAGGTTCTATGGGGAATCTGGCTAAAATCCTTAGTGGACTCCTGAGTTTTGAAGATCAGAGATCTACTGCTAATACAGTTTCCCCATGATCAGCAGGGATGAATCAGGGTTTCTTTAGCTGCCCAAGCTTGTACAAAGGTCAGTTAAAAAAGGCAAAAACCTCTTGTCCCCCAAACTTAATTACTTGTTCCCCAAACACTTCTGTCCAATGTGGAGAGACAGCCAGGAAATTTGGAGGAGTGAAGCTCTTAGAGGGACTGACTGGCACCACTACGTATTTGCACTGCTTACAAGGTGAAAATACTTAGGCGCTGCGACCTCTCAAGATATACACTTATCACAGTCTGAAGAGTGCCTTGAAGAGCACAGGAGCCTCTTTTGGACCCCCCTTTCCCCTGTGGCACACTGTAAAATTCATCTGGATATGATCTCCACAGCTGCAAATCCATCTTCTCTTTCCATTACACATTCTATTAGTTTGCCATGCTTCCCCTTTAGCATACATCAGCACAGCTCTTTATTTTAGCATTATTAATTTTTGACATGAAGTCGCTCTAAACATGGTAAATACAGAAAGTAATTGGTATGTTAAACAGAGGAAGCATAATGAGTCTCATGTACAAACGCGACTTGCTCCTGCTGCAGAGTTGCACTGAAACAGAATACAAAATTGAGCTGCCAATTTCAGCAGGATCTTCTTCACCAAGTCCCCTGGTTCACAGGCAGTGCCTCGACCTCTCCTGTACCCATGAAACATCCAACCACAGTTTAATGGCTGAAATGACTTTGAAGCTTTCCCAGTGGAACCAGTTTTCACCCTCTGTGAATATAAGCTGCAGCCCTTCAGCAAAGAGTTTAATTTGGTGATAAGTTAATATATGAGGCCAGCCTGAGAAAAAATTTTGACTGATGCCCTGATGGTAGGGCTTTCACATTGTAACTTGTGGTGATGACATAGGGCTTTTGGGGAGAGACACGCTCTTCAGACTAATGCTCGCTGATGGGATATTTTGCCACGAGATGTTCTGTGTAACCAGAGAGGATGCTGCAGCTTGTCAGCACTGATGGCAGATCTTCATTAGGAGGAGCAGGTAAGAGAAGTCACAGCCCACTTCAGTCCATGCTTGTAGTGGTAAGGGGTGATTATGAAATACAGGATGATAGTTTTAAGGGTATAGATGAGATATTCTCTAAATTTGGTGAGAAGTCAGTGGAAGAGTGAGGTATATTGGAAAGGATGAGAAAAAGAAAAGCTAAGAAAAAGCTACCAACAACTTTTATATAAGCTTCAAAATACTACCAACCCCAGCTTGTCTCTTTCTCTTCATTTTAGCCTTTATAAAGATTTCAGATTTCCAGTTTTGCCTTGGAAATTATACATACTAAATACAGTTATTCCAGCTGTTACAGTTTCAAATCCAATAACATTTGTCCAGAATCAAGGCTGAAAGATCAGATGAAAATTATTGTACAATCCAGAATCAACAAAACACATATATGCTATTTGAGAAGCTGTTTTCCTGCCAGCTCTATGCCTTTTCTTTGGTGGAAATTCACAAATAAAAGATGGATACAGTCGGCAGCAGGATGAGGCCATAATATTTGACCTAGAATGAAGCTGACATACATCAGCAAAACACCCACAGACAGCAGATTCAGGAACTTGACCTGTCTGTTGCTTTACCCATGGTACTGCATAAATAATTAATTGTACCTGCCAATGTAACAGATAACACCAGGTAGTTCTCTGCTTTTTGTTTTTTTACGACAATCCTTGATCTTTTTCTGTGTTAGCTGTCGTAGAAGAGGAAACTAGAAGAAAGAGAGCAGACCCTTGTTGCTTTGCTTGTGTAATAGCCTTTCCTAGGTTATTCTTGAAGAGGGGTTGTTGACAGGCTATAAAATATCTCAGCTGTTCCTAGCAGGAGAGAATCAGACGAAAAAGACAGTATCTACCTTATTCTGAGTTTGGTGCGTGAACCAAAAGAACACATAGATACAATTTTTGCTTGGAACATTTAAAATAGGGCAATATAATGTCCCATAAAATAGGTACTAGGGAACAAGCAGAAGCTCATAGCAGGATAGATTTAATGGCACAACAGTTTCTTTCAATTTGGTTTTATGTTTGGGCTTCAGAAAAACCCTGAAAACAGTCTAGAGACAAAATTTTCCTTTTCTTTTTCTTTTTAACACTTTTGTGATTTAAGTTAAGAATGACATTTCATTCTGGACAAGAGGCCCATGGTATAAGGCTGACAGCTGAGACTTGAAACATACATTCTGCAATTCAGCAAGCACATAAATAAAAAGGACAAGTATCTTCTCTGAGGAAACATCAGAGGTAAGTTTCAAATGATGAAATGAAATCCTAAATTCAGCTGAGGTACATATGCCCGATTTCAGGCAAGCAGCCAGCAAACATGTGTCCCTTTTTCTTTGTTTCACCTTCTAGGGGTTATAATATTACTACTATTTTGATTTAACATATGCTTTCTGAAGGAGCATGGAAGCCTTGCCCCATGTAACTCACATAGCTCTCTAAAAGAAACCATAAACTCACCAAAAAATGAGTTAGAAAACCTAGCACAGTGATTTCAAGACTAAGTCCCAGAACCTAAGTGAATAGCATGCCTTAATAATGCAGAAGCTGGACAATAGCCTATGATCTCATAAGGGATATGGTTTCAACTTGGGCCTGATAAACGCAAGTACATAAACTTGCACCTGCACTTTCCAAGTGCAAACACCTGGCTTTGCTTTAGAGAAGGAGTCAAAGGCCTGCATGCTCTCTTTCAACAGCCTTTTCTAAGTGCAAGGATTGGAATCTGTACCTGAAAATCACATTCCTGGGCTACTCCTATTGACACCCTAATAAACTGCAATCCTTCTGGCTACACTGTCTTCAGAACTTCACTAAACACTGAATGCATTCACTTTAGAAAAATCACAGAGAAGTCATCTTCGAACACAGGCAAAGAATCCTGAGTCTGAAACTCTGCTTCTGATAGATTTGTCACACCTTCTCCTCCCACCAAATAAGGGCTACATTTACATAGCAGATTACTGAGTGCTACTTAGACGACAGTGCAGAGGCATTTTTCTTTACTTGTTCTCAAGCAGAAATCTTAACCTATGACCTGATCTGGGCTCAGACATCACTGTACCTTTTAGACCCTTTCTTTAAGCTTGTCTGAATGTTAATACCAGTCCAAATGCCCAAAATCTAAGCAGATAGACAACCATTTTTGAATTTTATATTCAAAAGGAGACTCTGCAAATTGGGCAGTTTGGTTCATGGATTTAGAAAGATAAAGAATCAAGACCGGAAGCTGAAGATTAGGGTTTGTGTTTAGACCCATCATGCTTTTGAATGCATGACCAAGATGAACAATGGTACCAGCAATGGTGCTTACCATGGGCCATCCCAAACTACTTAATCTGCAGGACAACTGACAAAAGTATCCGCAGAAAACACCCATTGATAGATGAACACAAACATGTCAGGCAGAACCTCTGGACTTTTCTGAAGTGGATTAGCAGCTTTTTAGATATCATCAAAAGCAACTAAAACAAAGCTTTCAGAGCTGGCTGGGCAGGATGCTCCACACACATCTTGAATCACCTCGCTCTTGGTCTGCCACAGAAGCCCTAATCAAGTGTGTGTGTGTGAATTTTACTTTCATGAGATGACAGTTCCCAAGTGAAAGGACACTTCAGCTCTGATAAAACTTTCCATCTATTGTCTGAGGTTTGTTTGTTTTCTGGCAAACCCCAGCACTGCCTCTGCTTTCTGTGCAGGCATGCATTTCCCAAGCTTGTGTAGGGAGGCCAACCAAAGTCTTTGGAGGCTTCTCAGTAGTATTGCCTGAAGCAAATACCACAGCTCAATAGCAATTTAATATTGTAATCAGGGAGCAAACTGTGCAGTTTTGGCACATTGTGATAATTATTAACTACATGTATTAGTGTTGTGATTCTAGTAACTAATATTTACAAAAGGTTCCCTGTGTGGGGAAGACCTTGCCTAGACACGAGCAGCTGAGCTATTCCTGAGTGATTGTCAGTGGGCCTTTAAGCCTCTGCTCATGTTCACTGCTTAAAGATAAAACATCAGTACTTAGAAATTGTACTTCAAAAGACCTATTTCATGAATAATAAATTCTCAGAGTGTAAAACCATACCAAGTGCCAGAATGTTTTGTGAATTTATGGGGAAGTTTTCCTGCGGAAAAAAAATCCTAGAAGATAAGATTTAAAAAGCACATCTCAAATTCCCTAACATAATAGAAAGGAGATTGGATTTAAACATTGAACCACTCTTGCTTTTCAGATTTTTGTTTCATGCCATGATGTGTGTCTTCCTCCTGCTTTCCCATTGCTATTAGAATTAATGACCTTATGAACCTCAGTTCAGAACTCACAGGCAAGGGCCGAGATAAGCAGCAGCAAAATGTTCTCTAAACTCAGAATCTGTAATAGTCAAATTAAATGTCTGTGTGCAGTTATTATGTCTAGGCTGACTCAAGGTTGAAGCAAAGTTGCATTCCTCTTTGTGTCTTATGCAGCTCTTGTTGGATTAGTAGTTCTTCACCTGGCTGAGCATGCTGGTAAGGAGTGAAGGTGGTCGAGTGAGAACACCTGTATCAAAAAAAGATGATCTGTACAGTGAGCTTGACTAAACTTGAGCATCTTAGCATTCCTACTCAGAGTACATAATTGTATTTCTTGCACTGATCGTTTGTGTGCTTTTCCAAACAGGTGGGGACACAAATACATTCTCGAATGGGGTCTCTTCTAGTCTGTGAGCTGTACCACATTACTGATGTGAATATAAGCACACGAAAAAAGTCATTTATTTTCTAATAGCATTGTAGTTGGGAAAAAGATTTTCTCATGCAACTTAACCTCTGTGTAGTTTCTTCCCTTCAAGCTCACCAATATTTCACACAATTTTTCTGGCAGTATTCAAAGTGCCTTTTAAATTATGTATGCTTTTGGCTAGTATGCCAGACTTGTAGTCTAAGAGACTAGACTTCCCTACAAAGAAGTCATGATTTGACATTGTTTATTTTGCTGCATAATCACATTAGATAGGGCAGTGTCATAAAGAAGACATGAAACAAATGCGTGTAAACAATACATTGCCATTTCTTTATTGCCATTGTTTAAACAAATTAGCAAGTAAAATATACCCTCAGCTTCAGGTAGTTCCCATGTCACATAGAAGGAGCCAGACACTAACATGTACTTCTTAGAATTCAGACCAGTACTGAGTGTTGTATTAATGTGGAAGACAAAGATGGTTCTTTCCATGTGTTTTCAATATACTTAACAACCAGGAGATGACTGAGGGATGCTGGCAGGAAGTAAAAGTAACCAGTGAGGTGGGGTTGGATAACATGGTCAGTGATGACTGCAAAACACTAGGACATATCAAAAAAGAAATTACAGAGGCAGAAGGACAGGTAAAAGGAGACAGAGAAGCCACAAGAAAATCAGATTTCCAGAAGAAGTTAGGGGAATGATACCTGAAGTTGTTCACAGGTTAAGGAGGGCAGAGATGGCTATGAAGATGTTAATGAAGACTTCACCTGACTGCAAGGCATGGGAGACAGATTGAAGGAAGTTTTCTGGGGAGCAGAGAAGGAAATACATTGGAGAAAGACACATGTGATGTGTGTAGGGACAGGGCAGTAGACTGGGGTTGGTTATACAAGTATAGGAAGTATATAATATTAATATTGGTATACATATGTATTGGTATACATATACATATACAAATACCTTGGCAATTTTGCCTTGTAAATTTTGTCCATGTCAAAGATCAATACAATCTAAAAAATTTCTATCAGAAGTAGTAAAATGACAAGTTTTATATTTATTTTTTCTATTTTATCAATTATAAACATGAAAAAATATGTTCAAATCTAATCTAGGATAGTGTAAACCTATATATGTATAAACACAACTCATCCAAGACTAAATTATAAATCCCAATATTCACATGTATTTCTTCCCAATTTACAATTTTACCTGTTTCACTCCAAGTAGATATTTTAAGATTAATAAATCAGCCACTCTAAATTCCATTATTCTAACACATTACTGCTACGGCACATAGGCATAACATTAGTTTTTATAAATTTCTTTAATTAAAGCAATTATGTCAAATATAAGATATGGTAAGCATATTAATATTTTAAGTAAACATTTGTGCTTGTTTGCAGAATTAGTAGAAACAGGAATTTGGCTACAGTTAGGGTTCTTCACTGTTTCTGAGTGCTGTAATAAGGAAGGGGAAAGGTAAGTGTATGCCTATCTTTAAGTATGTGCTTCGCTTTTCTAACCTGCTGTGAAAGCAGCAAGCTAAGAGGACTAAGTACATACCTGAAGGAAAGCATGTGCTTGACTGCCTTGCTGATCTGAGCCTAGAGACAGCAGGATGGTGAGGCTTCTGAAAAGGCTCTTGGCACACTCACCACATCAGTTCAGGGACAATGAATAATTTTTTTTCACAAGCAACTTAAAAATTGAAGGGACCAAGAAGTCAGCTAAGCAACAAATCGGCTTTGGCAGCGAAACCAGTTAAAACTCTTTTTTTTTTTCCTCTGAAGTGGAGACTTAATTCTAGCAAGTCAGTTCAAAGCATGGCAGTGGTACCATCATAATTGCAGAGATGATGAATTTTGGGCTAAGAACAAATGTTTTCCAGTGTGCAAGAAGTTATTAAATCAGGGTCATGGTCAAAGCTTTGGAGTTGTATCCTGTACCCTTTAAAATGTATTTTGGTGTTAGGTGTAAAAAAAAGATCAGGTACTGCTCATTGTCTACCTGCATGTGCCCAAGTTTAGACTCGTGACCCTAAAACTCCTGAATATGTCTGGAGGTGCTAAAGACCTACCTTACAGTGGATTTCTAGAGTTCATGCTCTCTGAACACCTTTAACAACTTTGGCAACCTTTGGCTTCTGTGTCAGTCTAATCTTTTCTGAGACCCACAAATAAAAGGTTTTCTCAGTCTCCAAGTGGAATGCTGCTGCTGATACCTGTGATGAAGATTAGAGGGAAGGGGAGAAAAGGAGGAATTACCTCTACCGTCCTTTTATCTAATAGTGCAGTGATTAAAATTCTTGCACAGTATACAGCAGAATTTGGTTAAAGCACTGAATTACAGAAACAGTTACCGTTACCTTCTTTGTACATACTCTAGTTTGATATTTTTTGATGCAAAGAAAATGATATCATACCAGGCTACATAATGATGTAAACCCCAAATGAATAAAACAAAAAAAAAAGCTGTAACAGGGTAACCTTCAGGAGATCATTAGAATATTGAAATGTTGTGAATTTCTTGAAATCTTGAACTTTTACCACAGTGAGCCCCCAAATCCTCCTGTTTCTCTGTAAATGTTGAGAAAGAAAGTCTGAATACTCTTGTCTCTTGTAAGAAATTACTCAACCAAGGCAAATAGATTACTAGGGCTTTGCAAAGCTGGGATACACTCTATTTTATGAAGTTGTGTATATACAAAAGACAGTCTACCTACTAATATTTATAGATGAGAGTAGTTAATAAAACATTAAAGCTCCATATCTTTTTACTATCAAATGTATATACCTACAAAAATAGATTGTACTTGTGGTGGATTGTAAGGGGCAGCAGTAATGTCTCTGAATAAAGAGCTTTTAGACCAGTTCCCCCCTGCCTCTTCCAATGCTCTTGCCTCTGGCTCTGTTCTGTTTTGTTTTTTGTTGTTTTTTTTTTCCTGCCAAGGCCAGCTGCTTCCTCGATGGCAGGATCCTCTGCCATGGCCGGGGTTGCCTTGGGGATGTCAAGGGACCACCTCCACTGGGGCCACCCAGGCTCTCTTGGCTGCATGCATGCATGTGGTTTATCTGCCCGACAGGCCTGGGCAGCAAGGCAGAGATGCTCTTCTTTTCTCACTTTCTTATCTTTCCCTTGCTACCCCAGCAACAGTGACCTGTATCACCTTGCCTGAATGCATCAGCTCTGCTGCTGCTGGGACCTGGTGCAGGCAGCTGTAATCAGGCGTTCTTCCCAGCTCCTGACGCGTTTGAGTTTAGTAGTGCTTACCCTCCCGGTCATTCCCGGGACTGTCAGTAGCACAACATCCAGATGAGAGGTGTTGTGCCTTCTCACGTCTGGGCATTCATGGGGTTATGCCTGAGCAACAGCTATGTCCAACTCTTCAAGTGGTGTGCAAGGGAAGGGGGAATATACAGTGCACAGAAGTCTTGAAATCATAGAATCATAGAACCTTTCAGGATGTGAAAGACCTCTAAGGTTGAGTCTGAACATTAACCCAGCACTGCCAACTCTGCCATATCATGTTTTCTAAGTGCTACAGCTACTCTTCTTACAAACAAACACCTCCAGAGATGGTGACTCAACCACTTTCCTGGGCAGCCTGTTCCAATGCTTGACAGCTCTTTTTTCCAAATATCCAATCTGAACATCCCCTGGCACAACTTGAGGCCATTTCTTCTTGTCCCATCAGTTACTTCTCTGGAGAAGAGACAGATATCTACCTTGCTACAACTCCCTTTCAGGTTGTTGTAGAGAATGATAAGATCTTCTCTAAGCTTTCTTTTCTCCAGGCTAAACAACCCCAGTTCCCTCAGCTGCTCCCATAAGACTTGTTCTCTTTGCCCACTAATACTCCGTGCTCCCTAGTCAGGGAGCTGCTGGCCAAGGTCAGTGCTGTGCTGTCTTTTTGGCGGGGCTCCTGTGAGGCTGTCCCCATCTAGAGCTCTGTGAAGTCCCTTTGCTATTTCACCTTGAGCTCACCACTCCTGAGAAACAGATTTTGCAAATGGGGTTGCTAGGTGAGGACTTCTAATCCAACCTCCTCAGTAAGAGAGGAAGGGAGTTATTTAGCTTGACATTTGTCTGAGAAATATTTGATATGCCTCAAAGAACATCTGATAGTGATGACAAGGATCACAGAAAATTGTAGGAAACAGACAATTTCAGCAATTCCAGGAAGCATCCTGTGTGGACCAGAAAGGACGCACTCGGGCTGGCCCTGTGTCTCCTGTGATGTAAATTGTGGTAGTCCTGTCTGCCATGTGTAACCTGGAGCTCTAATTTCTACATACAAAATCAACATTCAGAAGAAATGTTAAACATTTTCACCCTGCTCTGAAAAATGTGAAAATCAGAAGTCATTAAAACCAGAAGGGTTCACAAAGCAAGAACTTCACTGAATTATTGTTATGCAAAATGTTTTTGGGAAGAAAGCGTAATGAATAACAAACCATTCTGCTTAATTGAAGTGTCAGTAAATTAGGGCTACTGAAGTTTAATGAAAACTGAAGTCAAAATAAATCTTTTTAAAAAGCCATCACAGTAAATTCTCAGCTTTTCCCATATTGGGTTGTTCTTGGAATAGCAGTTTATGCAAAATTTTAAAGATCTGAGTAAGATCTTTAAAAGGTCTGTTTAAAAGATCTTGTAAGAACAAGAAAATATCTCAAAATCTCCAATCTTGACAAAAAATAGGAAATCTGTTTTCAGAATAGTCATATATGTGACACAGGAACATCACAAGGCACTTTCCATCATTTCACTCAGTTTTAAAGGATTCTTTTAACAAAGTTTTTCAAATAAAATATTTCCAGAATTAACATGAGGAAAACTGTAGAATCCTTTCCAGCCTCCTGGAGCAACAAGAATAAAATCATGTGGAACAGAGGGGACATTCAAATTGTATTCTGCACTTACAATAACTAGATTCCCTTACACAAAATTCTTGCAGTGGATCCAGTGCGGTTCAGATTGATGAAACATTCCTTGGCATGTGTAGAAATCGCCTTAAAACTAAGAAGTTGGAAGCTGAGGGCAGGGAGCTTAATACTGCCTCTGATAATTTCTGAGCCTGAACTCAGCCTGATGAAAGGCCAGATCTGTCAGGTAATATTTTGGTTGTTTCCTTGTCTCTCCTGGCGGGAAGCTTCCTTTCCTTTGATGTGTTGGAGGATCTGCAAGACCAGCTCACCACTCACAGAACCCTGGTACACTTCTTCTCTTCAAAATGCAGTAAATGATGGAGCTAGAAAGACTGCTTGACATCTCACAATATGCCACACTTTTTCAGTTGCCCAGAACTCAGTCAGATTTTAATATTAAAAAATTATACCTTTTCCTTTCCTTATATCAAGACAGAAAGTCAAGATTTTGTAGACTTTTACAAAGTACATATTGAAAGAAGCCCAGCCTGCGAACTCAGGACATTTCACAGCAATGCTCCAGACCCATGTCAACAGATTCTGACAGTAATTCAGGAAAGGCACTAGTTAATTTTGATTTCTCAGCTCTCTCTTCAGTTCTGTTGTCATAATTAGTAAGTCAACATTTACCCACATCTATCATGAGACCTAGGAAAACTATTAGTTGCAAACAGCTCATTTGTTGAATTTAGCTGTGTTTCCTAATTGTGGTTGATCAACGACCACATTTTAATTTCTATTAATTTTATTTGCTGTATAAATTCTTCTGTGACTTGTTAATCTGAATATATTTTAGCCTATGTATTGCTTACAGACTGGATGCTTTATTAGAGTTTTTGTGAGTTGCAATTCAGTTTGCACATGAAGGATCAGTAGAATCCCAGTCTATTGTTTGTGGTCTCTAGGTGCATAGTCTTCAAAAATATAAAGTGATTTCGAGATGACTTCTGCACGCAGTTTGGAAGCTTTCTGGTAATAAAATTCTCAGGAGTATTTGTTTCATTATCTTTTTTAATATAAATTTATGTACAAACATTTCTCCTACTATGTGTATGCAAAAACCCTGTCGAAGTCCTATTGAAAGCAACAGAAATATTCTGATTCAAATCAAAAAGAATCCCATAAAGTTCACTGCGGATAAAATGGGAAAATTATTGTCCAATCAAAGGAGTAGAGGGTTTTGGTTCATTTTTGTCTTCCTTGGATTCTTAAAACTGATCCTCAGAGAGATTGTCCTCCTTTCATATCTTTCCCATTATTGCCCTACCTGTTGGTACCTCATTGGTCTCAGAGATACCTTGATAATTTTTTATATTCTTCCCAATTGACAGCCTGGGGAAGGCCTTTATTCAAAAAGAAACACAATATGGCAATGTGATTTTAGGAATGTAAAAAGAAAAATTGCCTGTTCAACCTTGAAAAGAGATGACTGAGAGTGGGACCACATTGATGTGGGTATGTATGTAAAGGGTTGGTGTCAAAAGGGCAGAGGCAGTGGTGGTGCCAATCAATAGGTCAAGAGGCAACAGGCAGAAACAGGCAGAAAGCACTGGAAGCTCTACCTGAACATGCAGAAGAAGTTCTTTACTGTGTGGATGATTGTGCACGGGAACAGATTATCCAGAGAGGTTGTGGTGTCTCCTTCTCTGAAAAACCATCTGGACACAGCTTGTGCAATGTGCTCTTAGCATGACCCTGCTTGAACAGGGAGGTTGGACCAGGTGACCCACTATGGTATCTTATAACCTGACCCATTCTGTGATTCTGTGAACATGAAAAGAAGCTGCATATCTTTTCCTGAAATGTTCAAAAGCCTGTCAAACAGGAGGAAGTGTCACACTAAGTACAGCCCACCAGACTTGATGGTGCTTGTGTGCAGAGAGGACATGACTGACATCCATCAACCTAAGGTGACTGCCCACACCAAAACAGCTGTGCAAGGCTTGCCTGCACCAGCTTCAGTGGCTTTTGATGGCAAATTTTGTGCAATGCTTTTAGATGGCAGAGTGGACTGGCTGCCAGTGTTGACTGCATTCATACTGAGCTGCTTTATGGTTCCCTTGCTGATTGCCAAGGACTTCAGGGAAGGATCTCCTCTCTCTCTCAGACCTCAATTATGTCTGACCATTGCCATCCACTGGGAAGCTCCAAAACATTACCAGAAATATTGTTTTGGAAATTGGTTTTTTTTATGTGTGTATCACAGAATCACCGAATAGGTAAGGTTGGAAAAGACTACAATGGGTCATCTGGTCCAACCTTCCTGCTCAAGCAGGGTCATCCTAGAGCATATGGCACAGGATTGCATCCAGATGATTCTTGAATATCTCCACTGAGAGAGACTCCACAACCTCTCTTGGCAATCTGTTCCAGTATGTGGTCATTCACACAGTAAAGAAGTTCTTCATATTCAGGTGGAAATCTTTGTTCATCAGTTTCTGCCTGTTGCCTTGTATCCTATTGCTTGCCACCACTGAGAAGAGCCTGGCTACATCTTCTTGACACCATCCCTTTAGATATTTATACACATTGCTGAGATCCTCTCCAACTTGTCTCTTTTGGAGGCTGAACAGGCCCAGCTGCCTCATCCTCTCATTGTAAGAGAGATGCTGCAGTCCCTTCAATCACCTTTGTTGGCCTCTGTTGGATTCCAGGAGCTCCATATCTCTCTTGTACTGGGGATTCCAGAACTGAACACAGCATTCCAGCATTCCAAACATGGCCTCACCAGGGCTGAGTAAAGGGGCAGGATCATCTCCTTCAACCTGCTGGCAATGCTTTTCCTAACACATGGCAGCATACCATTGGTCTTGGACAGCTGGTTCATGGACAGCTCGCTGTCTAGCAGGACTCCCAGGCTGCTCTGTGCAGAAAATGCACCTACACATGGGTAGATACACACACAGCCGCAGAAGGGAGGGCTGGGCCTGCACTCTGTAACCTTGGGGATCACTGACAGCAACACCTGCGAGTCCTGGGGGACACAAACACGAGGTGACATTACGAGCACCCGCACAGACAACGTCTCCAAGCGATGGGGCCCAGGCTGTGCTGGCTATGCCGGGGC
>VZTT01000243.1:4677-16165 GCA_013400855.1 Buphagus erythrorhynchus
GGAATTTTATATATAGTGTCTTAAATGTTAATCCACAGAATAGTAATATATTTGAAATTTAAATACATGGAATTTCATCTTGGAAACAAACACAGAAAAATATTATCTTTGGTAGAATATTTCAAACACTAATTTACTGCCAAAAATGAGTCCCAACTAAAGGTCTTCTGTTTAAATCTTTAAACTCAAGATCTAATACTACTCTGAGCATCTGTCATCTCTCACTAAGTTACATGATTAGCATGAAATGGATGTTGAGACATTTTCTATACCATTACAAATTACTGAAGCTGTAGGCACTAAGATGTGAATTCCTCTCTTCATGTTAAATATCTGAGTTAAGTTGGTTTGGATTTTTTCCTACTCATTCAACTAAATAATGTAATTTAAAATATTTTAAACATTAAAAACAAAAGAACACAAAAAACCAAACCAAACCAAAACAAAACAAAACCCCACAAAACCCATTTCTTATAAATCAAAGATAAACTGAAGTGGATAGCTGAAATCGTCGTGAGGAAATGAAGGGCCTTCCTGACTTTTTAACATCGTGAATAGAGTTCTGGCATACTTGGTTATCCACAATTCTTTCGAATATAACTGGCGTGTCATAGCACTATTAATATACTGCTTTTCTTTTTGTACAATATTTGCTTCTCACATACTGTATTACAAGTAGTTAGGTACTCACAGACTTAAGCTTGTGTAACAGCTCAGAAGTACTTAAGTCACACCAATCTTAAAGTAAAAGATTAAACTGCATGGATGGATTTCATGTTAACCATGGACAAGTCATCCAAATGAAGAGTTACACTTGAAAAGGGAATGTAAAACTTGATTGGATGTACTAGACTACCCGAAACTGTTACTCCCTGGACAAATTCAGAATGCATTGCCTAGGCTCCCTTTGGACCTTCACATTACCTGCCAGCCCTTTCTAGTTGGTGAGAATAAGGTCCAGCATAGCATCGCTCCTCACTGGCACCTCTATCACTTGGAGTAGGAAGTTATCATCAACATACTCCAGGAACCCTCTGGATTGCTAATGACCCACTGTGTTGTCCCTCCAACAGATACCAGTGTGATTGAATTACTCCCCAAGCACCACAAGCTCATGAATGTGAGGCTGCACCTGTCTGTCTATAGAAGGACTCGCACATTTGATCTTCCTTGACAGGCCATCTGTAGGAGATCCCCACTATAATGTGACCTGTGCCTGCTCTCCCTTTATTTCTGACCCATAAGCTCTCTGTCAGGTCCTCATTCACCTTCAGGTGAAGCTCCATGCTCTCTAGCTTCTCACTGACATGGAGCAACATTGCCTGCTCAACTCCCCTGCCTGTCCTTCCTAGGGAACCTGTACCCTTCCATTCGAGCATTTCAGCTGTAGGAGACATCCCACTGCATCTCCATGATGACAGATTCTAGCCCCACAGGCATGTGCATGTCTACACTCCCTTTGTTTCTTCCCCATGGTCTTTTGATGAAGCTGACCTCCATGAAACCTCGGCAGAGCAATCTTCTCAAAGCAAGTAGACGTGTCTCATAAATCATGTGTCACATCTGACAGTGGCAGGGGGATGTCTAGGATGCCTTAGAGTGTTTTAGGTGGCCCTAGGCACATGTGTTTAAGCAACTGATTTGTGTCCATGGTATCAGATGCTTGCTGTAGTATTTGGCCAGTCCACTGTTAAAATGAATGTCATAATGAATCTGTAGTGGAAGATACTTGTGAAATGTAAATTTTGTTTTATAGGGAGGTTTTTTAAATATATACTTAGTGTTGCAGCCATTTACTTCAGCGCCCTGGATTGCATGCCCCTCGCAGAAAGAGGTTCCAGAATGGGAAAATATAAGTCCTAAAACTTTTTTGTTCCATGTGTTCCTCTAGACATTTTAGCATATAATGGGCCATATCTAAAATTCTCTATTTTAAGCTCAGTGAACTTATCATGGGAGAGTATCTGTGGCAGTCCTGTGGCAATTTTGGACTTGTACTAGGCAGTAAGAAATCATTTGATGTTGGGAAGCCCCCTAGAAGTATAATGGATCTGGAAGATTTAATGCCTTCTCCCAGAGTAATTCCTTAGCTCTGGGAGGACATTTATTTGATTGGGTCTGAATGTAACATTTTCCACAGGTTTGTAGTTTCATTGCTTGAAAGAGACAGTCATTTATACTGTAATACTTGGCAAAATTGTTTTTTGCAAAGACAGAAGTAATTGTGAAGAAGAAACTAAGTTTATGGCCATAAATTAAACTACAAGAAATTCTACCTCAACATAAAGAACTTCTTTACATTGAGGGTGGCAGAGCTGTAACAGGCTGCCAAGCAGGGGATCATAAAGTCTTCCTCTCTGGAAACATTCAAAACCCACCTGGACGCATTCCGGTGTAACCGGCTCTAGGGTTGAACTAGATGGTCTCCAGAGGTGCCTTCTAACTATTCTGTGATTCTGTAAATTATGTATTATGAACTAAATTTCAGTTTGATCTCTTCCATGGAAGTAGAGTGGCACTGTAAGCAAGGTAGGAGATACTTCTGTCAGAATCTTCACGTCAACAGCATCTAGACCCTCCAGAGAAAGAATGTCTGCATGTACCCAGAACTATCCTGTGTCTCTCAACTTATACACTTAAGTGGGTATCACACTTCTTTTTCCCAAACAGACCCTAAACTTTTGCGAGGTTGAAGCTGAATGTTTATTTCAACCAGCTTGTTGAACAGGCTGAACTCCAAATCTAGGTGGTTGCATTCGTTGCCATGTTGTATCAGTTTTGCTGTTAAGAGGAACAGTTTGTTTGATGAGGCTAACTTGCTATTCTAGCCAAATTTATTTCCAGCAAGGCAGGATTATTCAGCTTCTATACATCAAGTCCTAGCCTGCCAGTATCATGATTAACACTTCCAGAGAGGGAGCTAAGTGCATAACATTGTTAGCAGTCATTTAGTTCAAGGCAAGAAACAGCAGAACATGACAAAAAAATATCTGAGTCCTCATGGTCAGAGAATGACAAGAACCATATCTAGATGTTCATAAATCCCCTTTTTACACTTTTTCTTCAGATAATTGAAGCAGCATAGCTAAGCCCTTTCCAAATTCTGCTAACAGAAATGAATCCCTTCCATACACACAGACACACACAGACAGAGTAAAACAAGTACACTCAATCTCTTCTCCACATACATGGAGAAGTGCAAACAGGCTTAGTTTCTGCAGTTCTGTTAACCTTTGTGAGTGTATTTTCCTTCACCAGTTAATTCAAGAATGTAGTGGTTTGATCCTGACTGGCGGCTAAGCAGTACACAACCATTCATTGATTTCCTTTGCTACCAACAGCATGGGGAGAAATAATAGGAAGAGCAAAAGACCCCAAAAGTTGTGGACCAGATAAAAATAGCTTAACAAATGAAGGAAAGAGGAAGAGAAAAGAAAGGAGAAGTGCAAACAAAAGAAGTGATGAAAAAACAATTACTTCTCTCTTCCCACAGAAAACCAATGCCTAGTCAGTCCCTAAGCAATGGCTACCTATCCAAAACACTCTTCCCTCTGTATTTTTGTAGATGGAGATGTCTCTGTATACAGTAGTCCTTCAGTAATTTGGGTCAGTTATTCTGTTTATGTCCCCTCACCTCTTATTTTACACCCCCATCTGTCTTGCCAGGAGGGTAGCATGGGGAGCAGAGAAGAGCCTGCTGCGCTGTAAGTGCTGCTCAGCAACAGCTAAACCACAGTGTGTTATCAACATCATTCTGGTCACATAGCCAAAGCATTGTGCCTTAACAGACTGCTATTAGGAAAATTAACTCCAACCCAGCCAGACCCAGCACAAAGAAGGAATGGTAGACGTAGCTTTATCTGTACAACTCACAGAAGCATCGTGTTCCAAGGTCCTGGTTCTCATGGGTGATTTGAAGAAATATTGAGAGGGGCAGGACTAAATCAATGGGTATTAATGCCTGATGAATTGGAGTAAAGAAGACAAATTAAAACTCTTCTCTGAGGTATTCAGTGACAGGACAAGGGGTAATAGTCAAAAATTTATCTACATGACATTCAGATTAAATGTAAAAGAAAAAAAATCATGACAGGATTAGTCAAACCCGGGAACAGATTAATCTGAGATTGGGTGGAATTTCTATCCTCTGAGCCAGTCAAACTTTCCTGCACATGGTAGATGTCCAGAAACATGAACAACCTACCCTAGCAAAACCTTTTCTGACCAGAGGAGTTTGACTAGATGATCTCCAGGTGTCCTTTTCAACCTCAATAATTTCATTACTTTAATTAGTTCAACAGAGAGTCAATATGTACAGTAGAAGGTTGTTTTAACCCTAAGAACCAATTTGCCTTGAAATAAATTACAGTTTTCTTGTATCTATTGTCTTCATGCCTCTTCTTGAGATTTCTGCCTCTTCAGGCAGCAGCCCTTCAGTACTCATACCTCTGTCCTTAGAAGACCTGCACTGGTCCCCAAGCAAAGGAAAAGTGTGCAAAGGGCTCCATAAATATCTACAGAGAAAAGGAACTATACTATTAAAATAGAACTATAAATATTTATTAATACACAGCACACAAAAAACACAGGCCAGTGTTCCAAAAGACTTCCCCCTTCAAAAGACTTTGTCTGAATGATAAAAGCACTGAAATAAAGTGAGTGGGATTTATCCATAGATTCTTGCAGCTAAATTTAAGCAAGTTTAGGATATCTGCCAATGTAAGGGTTGAGTCAGGTGCCCAAACTCCTAGAAGCTAGCACAGCTCAGATAAATATGTGAATGTATGCTGACATGCATCAGAAAAACGCATGTAATTGTGAGCCTTCATATATGCCTTTTAGGGATTTTTCAAAGTTAAATAAATGTTTTTTTGCCACTGGGTTCTGACTGTGATCCAAGCACACTTCTTTTTTCAGAGTCCTAGTCATGTCTCTGGGCCTTTCAATCATTATCACATTTTTATAGATGTTAACAGCAGGTCAACAAACTAACCAACTAGCTGAATAACAAGTAGGATTCTCTGCAGCCTGCAGGAATAACATTTTTACGGAATGCATAAAGACATATTCACAGATGCAGTGTGTGAGGCATGTTCATGGGGTGTTGTATGAAAGAAGGGAAGTGTCCTGTGATGCCTTATATGTTGGAGTATGGGGAGGGTAGTTAAACCAGGTGCCCATTTGTTCAGAGGGAGCAAACAATTTTCATACTGCTTTCTGATTTTCTCCTAAAGGAAGCTTTCTGGTTTACTAAAAAAAGTGTACAGGAAGCAACTAGCATAAGCCTGGTGCAAAGGGGCTGGGGACCAGAGCTGTAGGGTGAAACATGGAGTCAACAACAGACCAGATCAACAATATAAACATGCCTAAATTCATGGCACATCAGCAAGGCATGTCAGGGAGGATATGGCACAGCAATTTGTAGGGCAGTTTTCCCAGGTAGGGTGAGCAGGAAGGGCTCCTTTCCAACCATCCAAGAGGACCCAATAAAGGTAAATAGACTCAGTATCTGGTGCAGATGAGCACAAAAAGATCTCTTCAGTCCCAGTTTCATTAGCACACTAGTATAAGACTCCTCAGTCATGGTGCTGGCACGTGCTGTGGAGCTCATTCCCCTGCAGCTGCTGCAGTCACTGCCCAGCCATGTCAGAGGCCTCCAGCCACACTGATCTGCTGATGGCAGATGGAGATCTCCAGGTCACAGGGTGCCAGAAGTGCCTGATGCCTCTCTGTGAGGCTGGGGCAGAAAAAACAGTTCTTTTGCAGAAGTTGTGCTATGGTTGAGGAGCTGTGTCGCCAGGTGAGGGAGTTCCTTTTCTGGTACAGCAGTTTTATTTTTACATTGTTTGTAAGCATTCTCAAACTAAGTGCAACTGCTCCCATAATTCTGCTGGCCCCCATGAAATGTCCCCTGACTGTGAGAAGAAATATTCATGTGAAGGAGAAGGGAAGTTATGGAGGCACCTACATGCCCCACTATTGTTGAATGGTCCACTCAGCAGCAGCTAAGTATGTGAGTGTAGTCAAGGGGTGTGCACAGGACACACAAAACTGTCTGAGGGGGGTTGAGAAGAATATGGCTATCATCAGGATTAAACATCCACCAGGAAATTACACACACTTCAGAAGAGGTCAATCTTAAAAGAAACATGAGGGAAGAGGGGCATTTGTGACACAGGGAGAGACAGTGAAGAGGAAGCAGCAGCTACCACAGGGATTCTGTCCTGCCAAAAGTGTCCCCGGGGCACCCTGACCCTTGTCTAGACCACACAGGGCAGCCTGCCATGGGGCACTGGGAGCAGCCAGCACCCAGCAGTAGGCTGGCAGAGTGGGAGCAGCACATGGGACCCCCACCTGAGGGTATGGGACACATCTCACATCACCTCACCAGCACCAGAAGTGGCGGCGATATACAAAATGGAGAAGGGGCAATGGCAACTTCTACACCTAGGGAATGTATATGTCTGTGAGTAGATGTAAATACTTGGATTAGCCCTACAAGGCTTTTTATATATTCACAGGTGTTTATTAGCATTTTTTAATTGAGCTATAACTGATTTTTCTGTTACATTAAGGATATTGATTCTGAATATATAGCTAATGGCTAGATAGTTACATGTCATTAATAAATCAATAAACTGCTTCAATTCTCAGAATTCATCAAAACAGCTAGACTAAATTAATTTTTATCAGGCATCCTTGCAGCTTTTGGAACTTGGTGAGACTCTAGAAATTATGAATTCTCAGAAATAATCCCACCCCTTTCAACACAGCTTTGAAAAGGTCTGCTTGGGTTTTAAGCTTCATATCTTTCTACCTTTCATGTCAGGATATGGAAACTGAGTAGAAGGTACACACCTACCTTCTGCCTTGTTTTCCCTGACCTCTCCAGAGAAGATCAGTGTAGATGGCTGTGATATGCTCTTCTTAGACATACTTTGTATGGAGCAGTATGTGCATTAGCAAATTATATGCATCTCAAATATAATTCTAGGCTCAAAGGGGGTTCTTGAACTTGAGCCCGTGGCTTCTAGAATACTTAGGAAAGCTTAAAAAAAAGCCAAATCTAGATTTAAAGGACTGCAATGTCTGGAGTGGAGGATGTAACCTATCTGACTAATAATAGAAAAATCATTGTTTGTTGAAAAAGAAAATACTCAAAAAGACCATAAAGGTGAAGATGACATTCAGAAGAACAGGATTTGAGACAACAGTATGTGAGTCCTGAAAATCTGGAGATGTTAACACACTTTTCCCAGTATACAACCTTTTATTGTGGTTACTTACATTCTAGTACACAGAGTTCTTTTTCAGCATGATTAGATGAACAGCAGTACAATAAGTGATTTACAGCATGCTATGATCTCTGTGTAATGCATTTTGGCACTTAAATTATTTTGGTATCCAATGCAATGACTTTTAGGCATATTGCGTGCACTATCCTTATGCAATTTTCCCACTGTTTTCACCTGGCATATAACACTTTCAACTATAGGGGCAAAAATAGCAAGGTCTCACTTCAAGAGACAAAAATATCCCTATGTTAAGGCCTCAGATGGGTCTCAGAATTAATTCTTATTTCTTTTTCTCATCCAGGAATGAAAATGCCATAACACCATTGGTTTTAGATGGAATTAATATCAAATATCTTTAAAAACAGTGGGAAAAAACTTCACATACTATGTCCCTAAGACTGTTGGATGTTTGCCAAACCTTTTAACTTTAAGGGGTAGGTTACCTCATTCATTTTTTAAATTGTCCTTTGGAGGTGCCAGTCACTTTATTTTGATTGAAATGGAACTTTGACTAATAAGCTGCTGCCACACTTGCCTCTTACACGTGGCTAAAGTGAGATGGAATCTAGGACAAGGATTATAATTATACAAATTTATCGACAGTAAAGTAGAAGCTTGACAAATTGATAAATCAATTAATTTTTACTTTCGTGCTTTAATTGTACCTAAAGTGTTTTTATTTAGTGTTTTCATTAAAATATTTACATATTTAAATAATAGATCTTTTCAAAGTTGTCATTGGGATTTGTTTTCAAAGGCATAACATTGTTCCTCTTTCTAGCAGTTAAAATTACCTAAATTCTTCTTAGCCACTTAGCATGATTTTATATAGCTTTAAATCCTGAGACTTAGCAATTTGTGTCGCTGAAGCAGTAAGGTAATAATGAAATAAGTCACATTATACTGTTATGTCATTACCTTCGAAGGATGAAGTCAGACAAGTAGAGGGAAGAAATCTAAGCCAATTGAACTCAGCTTCTTGCTATTTTTCTAAGAGTTTAATTCATGAAAATAGTAATGGCAATGAAAAATATCTACTATTTTCCCTTACAGTGGCTATGAGGAAAATTATCATCAGAGGATTAGGGATGACCTTTTATAGCACCTAAAATGTATCACTTTGTTTATTTCCACCATACTTAGTTTATGTCATATGTAAAATGATAATGTCTCTCCTCAAACCCTTGACTAATTTGACATCTCTGTCTGCTTCATATTTTCATATGATCCAGAATGAGAAGACACATATCTAGTGCTGCCATTTAGTTACTCTGACTCAGTTTCAGTTTATTTTGTTTATTCAGTGGGTTTTTAAAAATTCTTTACTTCTGAAATCCATCTATAAAGTGGTTTCAAATGCTAAAGTCCAGAAAAATCAACCACACGAAGTGCATAGAAAAATAAAAATTAAATCCATCTTAGTACTGAGTTGGAGAATCATATGTTCCATACAGTTAGACTTCATCAAAAGCAAAGCTCCGCATTCAATTGGTAGGGACATATTCACAGTCATTCATTTGCACAACTTCGCCTGAACTGCTGAATGATGGACTATTTACTAGTAACATTCCTCAGGGATCAGTCCCAGTGCTGGTGGTGTTCAATGGCTTTATTAAAGACTGGGATGGTGGGACAGAATGGATCTTCAGCCAATTTTCAGTTATACTGAGCTGCAAAAAGCACACAATAAACTGGAGGGATGGGACTGCCACTCAGAATGATCTGGTACAGGTTGTAGAAATGGTCTGAGGAATGTTCTAATACTCTACAATGACAAAAGCAAATACCTAAACCAAGGTCAGAATAACCCACGTAATAACTTCCAAGCAACAGAACCATCTGGAACTAGAGTGGCTAGAAACAAGTTCTGCAGAAAAGTGCTCGGAGTGTGGGTTGACATAAAGTTGAATGTGAGACAGTAATGAGCTCCTATAACAAAGAGGGCCAGCAACATTCTTGGTTATAAGAGAAGAGGGCAGCAGGTCAAGGGAGGTGTTAATTCCCAGTATCTAGAGTGAATTCATCTAGAGTACAGTGTCCAGTTTTGGTCTTCTTAATTTGGGAAGACATGGGCATATTAGAACGAATCCAGTGAAGGGCCATTGGTCAGAGGACCGAAGCTCGTGGAATATGAGGAGAGTATGAGAGAACTGGGTTTGTTCAGCCTATAGAAAACAAGACTCCAGGAATACTTTGGGTTTTTTTGGTGGTTTTTTTTTTCTTTTTTTTGGTTTTTTTTTTTTTTTCTGTCTACAACTATTTAGTGTTTGAGAGAGTGTTTGAGAGAGGAATAGAGAAAAAAACAGCCACACTCTTTCAGATAAGCACAGTTGAAGCACAAGAGGCAAATTACCCAAGTTGGATCACAGGAGAATTTGACTGTGTAAGAAACAATTCTGCAGGTGGGTAATCAAATGCTCCTGAGGGCTCCCTAGAGAGGCAGTGGAGTATCCATCCTTGTAGATACTCAAACTCAAATGTTCAGGGTCCTAAGCAATCTCAATGTCTGTATCACCTTAGAGCAGGAGGTTGGCCTAGGGACCTAAAGAGTTTCCTTCCAACTGAGACTATGCTATGATTCTGTGATCAGCATTCATTAAAGCTCTGCTTACCTGAATTGACTACTCACATGCGGCTTCCACAATGCTTTTGCAAAGTGATGTATAGCTTACCTATACATTATGTATTATGATTACCTCATACCTATAAGTAGAGATGGGGTAGCAGAGCAATCATAGTTAGTTGCATATTCAGACTGACATCAGTCTCTTGGAGGTCTTCCAAAGGGATTTAATCTCCATTTCAAAAATGGAGATTAAATCAGTTATTACTTTGACTGATACTGAAGTAAGTATTTTGAAGTTCAGTGTGGAAAAATCCATCAAAGAAGGAAAAAATCAGGGTGGTCTTGAATTTGCAATATATTTCATAAACATCATTTTTCAATTGCAAAGCATAACCTGTTTGGGATGTGTACTAGTAAAATTTAAGCATTTTTCCCTTAATGAATAAAATAAATCTGTGAGTTTTAAATCTGTTCCTTAATTCCTCTGAATTTTATTTAAACATAGTCGCTAAATATAAAAGGCAAAATGAGTTTTAGATAGGACAGTAGATATTTCAGTTTTATATTGTTTGGTTGTTTTGGTTGGTTTGTTGGTTTATGTTTCTTATTTTTCTGTTGTTCAGTTGCAAGACAGTATTGTATTAAAGAAAAAATTTCATAGCCTTAGAAAGTCTACTTCCATTTTCTCCTGATGATTACACATGAAAGAGACAAGACTAGCACTCCGTGACTGTGTCAGCTTCACTGGTCTGCTGAAACCTGCATAATCACTGGTGATATTCCACCAAACCTACTACCTGAACTCTCTGGACTGTAATTCTTCACTTTCTCATACCACAGAAGCCAAGTTTACACCCAGCTATGACAGCGAAAGAGGCAGATCCTTGGTGTCCTAATTCACTAATTCCTATTCATGGTCTCAAATAACAGTATTTGTCAAACTTCAGTTTCATTTGTCTTCTCAAAATTTCACTTATAGCTTACTTAATCATCCTTCACAAAGTAGCCTTCATATTTCCTTTAATAAAAATATCTAATAATTTTTCTGTTTTAAACATCTCCTGAACACCGAGATGATATTTCCTTAGAACTATCTGTCATAACTAACACAAATTTTTTCAGAATGAAAATGGTCAGTTTTAGATTCCAAAACTTTATGTGCAAAAGATGAATTTCCCCATCTTTATATAATTTTGTGTGTCTTTCATGTATTTTTCTTTGTTGTTACTCAAGCAGTCTCACAGGATCCCTCTTTCAATCCCAGCAGTGGTTTTTTTTTTTACTGTTCTGAAACCCTTCCAGGTCTTCATGTCTATGCCAAACTACTTTTCCTTGGTCCTCAGTGCTCTTAATTGTGGGCAAATCACTCTGCTTTCCCCTTCCTTCTTCTTGCATGTGAGTGATGAGATCCCTGAGAAGAGCTAATCTCACCCTTTTACTCTCAATTCCTGAATTTATCTAGAAAGTTGTCCCTCTTACCAGTATCACAAATTTATAGGTATTACTCCACAAAATGGTTGCAATAATGTTCTATGCTAGAAAAGAGAAATATTCTTAAAACTGTATGAGCTGCTGAGTACTGTCTAAGGAAGCTTTCTAGAAAAGAATCATTATGAGTCATATGATG
>VZTT01000247.1:0-15782 GCA_013400855.1 Buphagus erythrorhynchus
AAGAAGAAGAAGAAGAGGAAAATTTCACATATTTGCATAGCAGAATCTTTTAAAGGGCATCTGACCTGGAAGTACTTCTGACATGGCTCGCGGGGCGTCAGCAATGCATCAGGAAATAGATTATAATTTGAAATCTGAAAAGAGGGACCATTTAAGAATTAAAACCAAAGGAAAACACAAAAGAAAACCACCACATTTTAGCAACTCCTGAGAGATGTTAAGCATTCTAAATAAAGCTTACAGCATAACAGTGAGGATCTTTTGAGGTTTTAATGATATCTGACAGTCACTAAAGTATGGGAGAGGCTAGTCTGCAGCAAAATGAACATATAATTAAAAATAACTATTGTATTTTTGTTAATGTACAACTTTTTACTAGGAGCACAAATTCAAAAATATTCTCCAGTTTTAGTCAACATACTGTAGTAAAAACTTAAATACATTGGAAAATACGAGGTTTTTCCCAATTACAGCTTACTCAGGAAACCATAGCAGCATTGGTAAAAGAAAACACAGCAGTAAGGCAGGTTCATAAGAAAATTTGCAGAATGGGATCTAACATATGAAACTAAGAAGCTGTGCTCTGCATTAGACCCACTACAGAAGCACAGGAGTGATCTCACAGGGGAGAATCACAAAAACAAAGTTATAAAAAATTCCAGTAAATTCCAGTAAATTCCAGTATGGGGCCCTTTCCTGGCCATTTTCTCATAAATAAACCATTTTGCCCTGAAGTCTCTGGTTTGGATATGAATGACACACGCAGTGAGACACAAGGTACTCATGACAATTTTTGTCACTGCATCTAGGAAACATAGGAAAAAAAAATACAAATCTTTCCATAAAGCAGATGACCCTTCTGCAAGAATATCTCTTGAGTACAAAATATTCAGTGAAAACTTCATGCCATGGGGCTACAGTCACAAGTCTTATACACTTGGGCCTTAGTTAAAGTCTAAGCAGCTGTAGAGAACACCTTCATTATACAATGATTGCAGCTCAACACCAGCTAACTCCCTTCACTTCAAAGGGTGAATTCCAATGTTAAAACATTGATTCTAAAACTGTGACCAGCTAAATGGTAATAGGCAAACAGATGTCAGCTAAAAGCATCCTAATAAACTCCAGATTTACATTATTAGCTGAAATCAGAATCAAGACTTGAAGCTTTCTTAGTATCAAATGTTATCTGATTCTTCTTACCTAGATATCTTCATAAATTTCAGGCAACACCTAACACTTTCAGAATAAGAAAGGGAAGAAAATATTCAAATGAAGTGCTGTGGTAGATCAGAGACTACAGCCAAGGATTTTCTTCTTGCTGTTCCCTCTGGCAATGACATCTTAGCTGGACTGAGCTTGGAAGCTGCAAAGAGAAAGCTCAGCAAAGCCAAGAAAGCGAATTATGATGGTGGGCAGAGCAGTTTGGGGAATGCAAGAGCAGGAAAGGAGCAAGGCTGCAAGCACCTTACACATGGTGCTCTCAAATCTATCTGCAGATGACTCCACATAAATCTCTGGGTCGCTGAGGGTGGGAAGGACCTCTCCAGATCAACAAATACAACACTCCTACCCAAGCAGGTAATCACTGCTGCCCTCTCTACTCCATCCTGGATCTGTCCTCACATCAGAATAAAATCACTTCAACCTGATTGCTAAATGCAGCTTCTCCCATTTCCAGCTATTTCCTGCTTCACCTAGTCCTACTGAAATCACCATCTGGTAATCAGCTTTTCTATCCTGGCTCCTCCATCCCCAAGAGGCACCCTGCCAGTCCCTGCTGCCACAATAATGACATTTCTCCTTTTAGAGCTAATCATGCTGCCAACCAACGGCAACAGCCTAGCAGCAGTGCTGTTTCTGTTCTAGTGGTGCTTTTATTAATGGGAATCCATGAAGCTGATCTGTTTTTATGTGGTGTAATAGAGGAAAAAAAACTTCAGATCCTCAATGAGTTGTAGCACTCAAGTTGAATATGCCTTCCCATTTACCATTTTTTTCCTTCCCCCTTCCCACAAAGCCCGTCAAACTCCTCATCCAGAAAAAAGTCTGAGAAAAGATGCTTCTCAGAATCAGATCCTAAAAGATATAAAGAAAAAAGAAAAATAATAAAAAGTAAAAATATTAATGACAAAAAAGGAACTGGCTAAATCCACTATTCCTGTACCTTTTTTATTAAGATAGGTTTATCTAAATAATCAGTGTATATTTGACTACCTGACTGAAACTTTATATTGCAGAGAACGTGGGTCATCTTGTGCTACTATAGTACTCTTAAATCAAGTAACCATGTTAAGAAATAGAGCAATTCTTTCATTTATATAAGGTATAGCCATGACATGCTATACCAACTAATCCTGCATTTAGTGAGGGGAAAAAAACAAGATAGCATGCTAAGTCTTTTCCAAATTCAATTTTCTCCCTTTAATTAGATTTCCCCCGTGTGTAGAATGGAACAGTCTGGTAGGCAAAACCAGTGTTGTCACAGCAAGAAGATGGAGAGTGTTTTATCTGCTGGCTACTTGTGAGCACAGATAACAAGACCTTCTGTCATTGGACCTACATGTTCACAGTGACATTTGCTAAGTGAACGGCTGTAATTTTTTATGATCCTGTTGTTTAAATTAAACTGCTGAGCCCTAACATTCAGCTTTTAAAATTGTTGTATAAATTACTCAATCTCTACAATAAAGATCACGCCTCAAACTTATTTGCTCATTTACAAATATCCCTCCTTTTAATGGAACTGCTAATACAGGGCACAAGCATAAACGTCATTCTGCCTTAAACAGAAACACAAACTCAGAAATTGTAACCTGAATTTCTGCAATTGAGATGACTAACAAAGCAAGAAGGACTTCTATATTCTGCAGCTTCAATCTCAAGTGCCATCCAAAAATAACTCTTACAAGTCTGAAGGTAAACAATGTGTAATCAAAGCTGATCAGAAATACCAAAACAAAAGCAAAATGTCACATGAAACAAAGTTAGGATAAGCTGTCTTAGTGAAAAAATGTAGCCAAAATGTTTTGTAGGACAGGCAGCCTACCCATATGCTTGATGGAACATTAGAAAGGAATCAAGGGCCACATATTTGGCACATAAAATGACTTTGACTGATTCAGACTGATTTCAAACCAGGGATTTTTCAGCCCCACATAAAGTTAACTTTGATCATTTGTCAGCTCCTAAATCAGGAAATAGAGCCACTCAAAAGATGATCAATCCCTTAACAGGCTTAAGGAAACCCACAAGGTCCAGGACCAGCTGTCTGAAACAGCACTGGACCAATCCCAAGCTCTTTGCTCAGGTGACACAGGCACCAAAAGCAGGAAGGGCATTAAGCAGATGTCACAGTACTAGTAAGAGAAGCAGGTAGAACATTAACTAAGACCCTGTCAGGTGAAATGGTTAAGGTTCCAGCACAGATGCTGGGGAAAAAAAAATTAAAAATTAAACAGATTATTATCAGTAACCACCTCCCACACACCTTGTCTGTGGCCCTGCTATTTGCAGCTTGCAAACGCTCCCTGTTCCTGCAAAGCCTAGAAACAAGGCTGCATACTCCTGAGCACAATCTGCTTCTCCAAGAACAACTAACTGCATGCACATAAATAAAGACATTTCAGCTTCCCCTTTTAAACCAATATATTTTAAACTTCTGATGGCCTGGCATCATGATTTCACCTGCTACAACTTCATCTGCCCTCTGAAGCACATATTAGAAATTTATGGCTAGTTATACATTAAACTTTTATCAAACAAGGTTATCCAGAAATGGTTTTATCCTCAGATTACCCAGACTGGTAGCAAGAGTTTTGAGCCATCTATTTTTACTGCCTCATAGCTGAGATCTTAAAAAGCATTTGAAAGAGCATTCTACAGAAAAAAATTGTTTTATCTTTACAGTCAAGTTGTACTTAGTATCAAATTAGGCTCTAGAGATAAAAATTTGAAAATTAAAAAAATGGAAAATAATCCTTCAGTCGACTCTCTACAACTCCATATGGAAATAAAGAATAATAATGTGTCTATAAAAAGTATCAATATAAAGAAAACATCTAATTTCATTAGTTCCTAAGTGTTTGCAAATAATTTCAAATTGCTAACAGTAAGTTGAGATCAGTGAATAAAAATAATAAGTCCAAGTCTCAGATACAGAAAAGAGCAGTAGAGTGCCTGCTTTTGCACAGTGAGACTACCAGGGCTCTCAAGAAAAGTAAATTAAGATTTTGCACGTTAAAAAGATTGTTTGTGTTCCATGTACATTAAAAACATTCTGCAACTCATCTAAGTAAGGTTAGTATGTATATATGCACTTTTAACTACATCTGCTGAACTGCCTGAAAATTGGACTCACATGTCCTACCCATATATTCCTTGCCCCCAGTAAAGGAACAGAGCTCAGGGTACATCAAACCAAAAAAGGTCTCTACATTTCCAGTCTGTTTTTTCATCAAAGGCTGAACTAAAATAAGGGTCATTACACAAAGCCATACATCTCAGCAAGGCTGGAAGTTCCTTGCAAAGCTATGTGTTGTCTTCAACCGAACTTCAGTGGCACAAATTAGAAATATTTCAAAATATACAACAGTTTATAAACCAAGTGTTGCAGTTGACAGGATGCCAAGGGATGACTAAAAGAGCCAAATCCTACAGTAACTCTCCCAGTGTCATTATGGTACTAGAATACAGCAATGACTTGAATCCTGGCCTGATGCAGCCAGAAGAGCTCCCTGAGAAGGCTCTGCCCATAGTGCTCACATATAAAAAAAACCACGTGCTCGTAAATGAAATCAAACCATCATGTTTGCTTTAAGGTCTCCATAAACTAAACAGATCAATCCATAATAAAGTGGAAGGAGAACCTAACAGAAAAGCAACTGCACTTACTGGCATTTACATTAATTACACTGAAGTGTGGCTGAAAGCAGATTCAGTTTCAATAAACTTGGCTGTAGAAGACATTGAACAAGTGGAAAAGAAAAAACTACCAGTATTACTGGCCTGAACTGCAACACGGAATCTTGAGTTCTTGACATGCTAGCCAAAATTCTCTGTTCTTTCTTGTCTACAAACTCATAGATCTCCACAAGGTATCGGATACCAAAGGAACTAGAGTTTCTGCGAAAGGGGACAAACACATAATGCAAACATTCTATCGTGGTGGTTCTCCATGACCATATGCAACCCCAAGTGGAATTACAAGGAAACCTTCAGCTTCTATCTCTGACTCCCTGATGAAGAAGAAACTGACCTATCAGGGTCCTGAGATAAGGCTTCTATTTAATTATGCTAAGAAATAAACACATAAGTGACAACAGACATTCAGAGTACTACACAGTCCCTAAAGGAAGCTTTTCATCCGCAGGCTCCGAGTCAGCTCCTATCTGCCAACATGAGCACGTGCTTTAGAGCTTCACCAGCATCACTTAAGAGGAAGTTCTTATGCCAGTCTCCACACAGCTTCCTAGGAAAGGCAGAAACCAGAGAGACTTTAACAAAGAGAGCAACACATGTCATTGGGTACTTCTGCAACTTCCACTCCATCAGTTTTCTGTATTCTTGCCTTTTCCTCAGCTATTATGTGGAGCACTTAAAGAAACTTTACAGAAGAGTGTCACCTGCCCAAGCATGATCTGAGCAGCCCTAAAGCTTGAATCTCATTTACACCACTAGGTCTTTGTCTGGAAAGAAAAGGTCAGGAGATACAAGGCAGGATTTTGCAGATGTAGAATTTTACTGATGTTTCTACAAGAGTTGCACAGTGCATACACTCCTTCTCCTTGGGGTTAGGCGCCACTTTGGGTCAGTAATCTGTTACTCTAGGAGCAGCTCCAAGCTCACAGAGCCACACCATGATACATTTTCATACCAACTCATCTTTAATGAGTTGGTAATGATAATGATAATGCTCTAATGATAGCAATGTAATTATCAGCATTGGCTGCAAGACTGGAAGTATGGGGTTCATTCAGGGGTTTACTGTTATTTATAATGTCACCGTTCTCACATTTGTTTCTTTATCTCACTGCAGTGAAACTAAGATTTTCCAGCAGTTTCATGAAACAGCAGCTCCCTTGCAAGCTCAGTGCAAAGAAAGACACAGCTGGGCATTCCTTGGGAAGCTGAATAGACAAGAGGCAGAGCAGAAATTTAAGTGTTCCTCAAGGGAAATCAAACCCCAAGTTTATAAAATCAATCTTGCTCTCTCTGCCCTCAAGCACTTCGAATTCTTTCTAAGAGAAGTTTTATCATGAAGCAGATGATCATGAAGAACCAAGATTCAAAACTCTCCCATCTGCAGTCCAGGGGAGTGCCATCTTATGAGGCGTATTTCCTTTTACTGTCGTCCTTGATTTATAAATGTTTCAGAAAAATGGTATTTCCCAAAAAGGTTTACCTGGGACAAAAAGCCACCCTCCAGCAGAAGTTTCTGAAATAAAACCTGAGTCAACTCTAATAATTATATTGCAGAATCACATTAAAAAAATCATTCCATATGGAACTTAGTTTGAGTCACTAAAAAGTCAAAAATCCAGAAATCCACCTCTACCTGCCACAAATCAAGAGGATGAGTTAAAAGTGACACCACTGTCTGTGGGCAGCAAGGGCTGGTCTTGGAGTCCCAGGTGCAAGCAGGCCCCTTCCTCCCAGTGGAAGCTGATGTGCCACTGCAGGGCTGAGCCTCCACCCCTGCACACTCCAGAGGTCAGCAAGTGCTGAAAACTACCACCCACATATTTCTGTATTTTCTCACTTCCAATGTCCCCTAAAAAAAGTGGGCTTTTTTATTTAAAGCAGTCTCACAAAACTCTTAATTTTTATTAGTATCACTATTATTATTGTTGTTGCTGCTGCTGCTGTTTAAGCCCTTCATGAGCACTGAATGCCAGCAGGAAGGCACTAGAATCAAACCCATTTTCTTCAAAACACTCCGTCAGATTTCAATGTCATGAAAAAGGCCACAACTAACTAAAATAAATGAGTTGTTATGCTGTGGACAGGATATGCATGGACAAGCCCTTTAAAAAGGTTTTTCCCAGACATATAAAACTCTTTGTGCACAGAAAAAAATTTTAGTATGAAATAAAATTTGAGGCTACCTAAATATTACGAACAACCATATTTTCACAAGAGTTGCTGCAGCCAATGCAGAAAAGTGGAGTTTGTGAGCAAGTATTAGAAAAATATAAATAAAGCTCAGGAGAAATTAATGAAAGAAGTCTGTTTACAAAACCTAGCTTCTCAGTAGGTGGAGACTGTACATACATCTGTATGTTTTCACAAGGAAAATACAGAAAAGAAAGAAAACCCAACAAAACAGCACATGAGGAAGTGTTCAATCAGCACAAGCAGCATTAGACAGTGCCAGGGATACGCCTGTTTTGCTTGCTGACAATAATCAAGGGAGATCGTTGCTCTCTAATTACATTTTCTAAAAGTCTAAACCAGCAGGCACCTGTTAAATTCACAGCTCTCCATTTTACAATTTAAACACCTTGCTGTTTTTATACTTTCAGTGCCTGTATAGGAAATATATTTCTTAGCATTGGGCTCCAAATAAGCCATTTTCCATTTAAACTGTTATGTGTTTCCACAACTACAAAACCTTTTGTTATTCTCATAAGACCACACACTATTCTATCCAATAAATTCATGAAATCCTTCAACAAAACAGTCAATGTCATAAATGGATGAAATGTTACCTTACCACCTAAGAGGCAGTAGAGCTGCTATACTCCACACTGACCAAATACTTCACTTCACAGATTTATTTAGGTATAGGTACATGTACAGACAGAAGATAAAGTCAGACACTAAAGCTTAAGGCTGCACCAAGTGCTTGATGTACAACATTAAGATTGCAACAACTGTAAACATGAAATACAATAACTGAGATGGTGCAACTATTCATTATTTATGCAAAGAACACAAAAGCAAAGTCATGTGTTTTACCAAAACTTCCATCAAGACCTAATCTGTTATCAGAGATTTCATTATGATCCACATTTCCCAAATACTGGGTAATTTCAATACCATTATTGCTGGATGTCCAAAACATGTTATGTTAAGCACCAGGAAGCTGCACAAATCATACAGTAACAAAACCAAAAAACAAAGAAAGTTTCCTGGCTTAGAAACCCTGACAGGTTAAGGAAAGGGAAAACTTAGCTTAACAAAAGCACAAAGCAGTCATGAAGTAGGTGTTTTGATATCTCTGTCCTCAAACTGAGGGAGTTCTGGTGCCAATCGATTCTGACGCAAGTTTTGGCCCTGGCAGATCATGGGAGGCCCAGCCTTTCCCCAAGTAAACAATTCTGCTTCCTCATGCCTAAAACGGTTCAACTAGACAACAGGAAAAGCATTTCAGGCTCTTCTGGTAAGAATCTAATGCCTATTACTTGTTCTCTCTAAGCAGGAATAGATTTCATTAGATACCTCTACACTAGAACATCTTAAATCTCTGAGCTTCAAGCCTAGGCATGGGGCGTGAATATCATGTCCAGCAGTATACCAAGAGTTTGAAAGCTAGTGCCTAGAATTAATGTCAACTGATTCAAACACAAGTTCAACTCAGCACTTCACTGACCACCAAAGATCTGTCAAAATTGTAATGACCATTTATGTCCTCCACTGTAGTATAGACAATATCCCTCAAACAAGTCTTTAGACACAGTATCTAAGCTGGCTCTAATGCACCATTTTAAAGCATATCTTTATGATATCTATGATTAATCTGCAGCAGAAAGTAACCATGCTTTACTACTTCCTAGGGTTAGAGCTGTGGTTAGGCAAAACCCCAAAAGTCAGGTTCTAAATGCAGGATCCCACCATGCAGTTCCTTGTGTACAATGGCAAAGCCACCACAGAAGTCCCTGTCCTGCCATAGCTGTCAGCTCTCACTGCAGTTTACCACTTGAATCAGCCAATGCAATGCAATATACCTCCACAGAGCCAGATGCCTGAAGTGGTTGGGGGTTTTAAATAAGTCTTTTAAGGAACAGAAAGAATGTTACAGAAGTGAGAGCTTATCAAGCTGGCTTTTGTGCCAAGAAAAGCCTTGTGGGATCATGTTCTTTTGCTGCAGCAGAAGGAAGAATGAACACAAAAGTTAACCTACCACAACTTCACCTCAGTAGCCTGAGGGATCAACAGAAAGTGCACAAGGACCAGCCGCACACTTTTGGAGGTGGGGTGCTACCCCACAGCTCTCCAGGGAGGTCACATCAGCTCACTTCCCATGGTCTGCACTGTGGAACCACTGCAGTGTGGTGGCTTTTGGAAGGATTGAGGTGATAAATTTAGGAGCTCTCTTTTTGCACTTCTACAGAAGTCAAACTTCAGTAAGAGATGATGTAATGCAATCCAGCAGGATACAATTCAGAGGAAAGAAACAACATGAATAATATTGAACTCAAGAATATAAATAATCTGAACTGGAGATGATAGCTGCAGTTGTAAGCAATTGAAGCTATAGTGCACATTTTAGGTTGAGCTCAAGCAGCTTGTTAATTTGAAGGTATTAAAAGCTTGAAAGGGACGGGAAGAGGAATAGCAGCTAACCTTAGAACTCTATAATAAATGAAGTTGGAGACCTTGAACACAAACCACAGCACACTGCAGTAGATCTGGTCAAGTCACATGGCAAGCCACTTTTTAAAGTTCTAGAAATCACCTTTGCAGTTTAAACATAAATCAATATACTTACTATTTGGGTACACACACAGAAGGGCTGGCATCGATTAGAATATGTCAGCACTCTTTATAAATACTGTTTCAAAATTTATAGGCTTAGCAGACTTTGAAAGTAATAAAGCAACAAATAAATGAGACCAATTGCATACATACATGAGCTGCTTGGCCGATAGTGAGCCCCTGGGTACCGCCTGCCCATAGTGCCAGTCAGCACATTACCACACGCTGTCAGCTGCTTCCAGAGCACAGATCGAAATCCTTAACGGAGGGAGAAGGAAAAAAAAGTGAAGATTTAGTACAACAGCTGTATCTTTTTCATTAAAATGCTAATGACCCCTACAAATTCCAGGATAACTGCATCTATAAATTATTCAGTCATGATGTCAGAGGAGATGAACTGTTGTGCTATACATGCAGCACAAATTTATTATTGGTGGTTGGCCTCCATTAATAAGCTCACATAAATTTTGAGACACAAAGAGATCTCAGGTCATACAGTAGCTTCTTTTGGCCCATGACAGAGAGCAACAAATGCTGCAAGAAAGAACTTGCTATTGGCTTTTAATAGAGATAGCCAGTAGGTGAGATTTAAAAACAATGTTTACCTTAAATTTTGTGAAGCAATCATTAAGCAATCATTTATGAACTGTTTACTATAGAAGCAAAACTTACCCATGCTACATAACACTGACTGCTTTGTTCTGTTCTGTTCTATCCAGCAGTGTCTTTACAGGAATGCAGGCTATTAACCCAAGTATCAATTTTCTTGCACTATCAAAACCCTAAACAAACAAAAGTTTGCATGGCACATCTTATAGTCAGTTTGGAATAACAAATCCAAAGTCTTAATTGAAATGCTAGTGAAGCTGTCAAATTACTAGTATAAAATGTTTGAGTCTAAAACCAAGTCCCATTTTTTTTCTTTGGTGTAGGATTTTGTACCAAAATATGACTTTCAGTTGCTTTTCAGCTTTACCTTTTTCTTAGTTTACCTGAATAGTCTTCATATTCCCAAATGTCTATCAACATATATTGAATGTTAACCACATCATTTGTTAAGATACGTTCCCTCTTATTTAATTTACTTCCTTGCTGGAAAAACCAGGAAAAACAGCAAATTCTGAGGAGTGGTTTTCCTTATTCATTAAGGATTTTTAATGCCTCAAGCTGCAGCTACAAGCACAAGCTTGTTCTATCCAGGAAATAAAGAGAAATACCAGGACACAGACAAAATAGCACTGCACTCAAACTGGGAGATCTCCCCATGGATCTTCAGGCATGTCAGTTCCCTTACTGAACACAATGCTAGCTTATTCCTGAATTAGGTAAGTCTTTTATATACACTGGCATCCATGCAATTCTCTGGTGAGCTGGTCTGGGAGCCAGCACAGCTGAAAACTCCACATACAGATAGGTATTTCCAGTCTGATTAGGCTCCTGAAATGGCTCATGGTGGTTGCACAAGTAAATATTGGTAGCTAGTGGAAAGAATGGGACCCTGGTAGCCTGAGATTAAAATTACTTCAAATGCAATTGCATAACATTGCTACACAGCCTTTGTAGATTACTTCTGAAATACACACCTATAAGGCTGCATGACTGACAGTCCAAACAACAGGTAAAGATCTTCATTGTTTTCCAAATCAGCACTGACAAAACATGTCCTGTTCAACTCTTCTCAATGGGGAAAGTTCAGTCAATCAATGAGACTGTACTCTCTTGCCACTAAAAAAATTCTGGCTGTTAAGAAGAAAAGTGAGTGGTATGCAGTAAAATTAACATTCATTCAAAAATCCCTACATTTCTTTTGCAGGACAATATGGGACAACTCCTTGCCATGGGTCAAACACACTTTTACAAGTTTTTTTGGTGGCCTGCTAGCTCAACACATTGTAAAGTTGTGCAAGGAAAAAACCTGCTTCCCCTTTCCTGTTCTATAGGAATAAAACTAAAAATACACACTTATTAGTTGAAAAAAATTAAGTCTCTCCACCCCAAATGGACCAAATCCATAATTCATAACAAAATACACAAAACAGTCTTTAGCTGTGCAAGGATTAGGAAAAAAAATTATTGAGGGGAAAACAGACTGCAACCAGAAGACAGTATTTATTCTCCATAGCTTGTGAAAGAGTTTGATCAGTACTTATGGAGCTGCAAGATTATTCATTTTTCATAAATGCATTGTTGTCTTTCTAAAAGGTATACACTTTCCCAAAGCAATCTCACTAAATTATATCAAATGTCTACAGTTGAGACAGGCTATTCTTTCTCTACCTAGTACCACAGTACTAAAGGGGGTCTTCTGCACCATACCCTAAGAAAAAATCCCAACAAATAAAAATGAAGACTCCAAAACTTTATAATCATGCTCTCAAAGAGCTGAACTAAATACAGTATTGTTCTCCTAAGGTAGTGTGCCCACTCTGAGAGCAAATTACTCTTTGTAGAGGTCAGGACTCAAAGGTATGACCATTTTCAAATATCACATTTTAAAACTCCATAAATTTCAGTGGAAAAGACAACATACAGATAGATTCTCGTTATAGCAAAGGTTTCATCAGTCACTGCATAAAATGTGAACTTCAAAGATTTACGAGGTGGATTAAAGCCAACTATCAAAAGTCAATTAAGAAGCAAGTGTCACACAGTAAGTGCAGTTAAACTGCTCTGCAAAATAACAGTGATATTGGGTTGTATGTACCAGCAAGGACACACCCAGATGAAGACAAATAAAGATGCTGCTTGGGTTTGATTTTGGGGTTTTTCTGTGCTGTTGTTTATTGGGTTTTGTTTAGTTTTGTTTTTCCTTAAGAACTGTCTTTGAATTGTGACCAGACTAGCCAAAGCAACATCCCCTTTCTTTAAACACATCCACTCACAGAGATGAACCTCGGGGGGATTTCTGCTCTTCAGCAAGCTCAGGGAACTCTTACAGAAATGTGACCAACCTTGTTGGTACCCAATTCCCACATCTAAAGCATCTGAAAACTAGCCCCTATTTTCCATATACATCCATAAAACTGATAAACAAAATTGAAGGAGTTCTCAAACGTTGTTTTTGAAAAATCCATGTATCGTGCATGTACGGGTTTGGATTTGGTTTTATTTTTAACTGTACACAACTTAGATATCCACAACTCCACATAAATCTGAGTTAAACTTGAATGTACCTGAAAAATTGGATCAAGTCTTCATGTTAGTTTTTAACCTGTTGGCTCACATTTGTTTTGTAACAAATGTGATTCTTAACAGCTTTCTGTGTTTTGGTTTTGTTTTGTTTTTTCTTATTATTATACTGCAAAATTGCTTTAAAAATGTTTTATAGCGATTTTTCCATCTTTGTAGTTAAACTTAAAACTACATGTTTTACAACTACTATACACAAATGGACATACAGCCTTATGGCTTCTCTTCAAGAAATAATTTGATATAGCTCTGCCTGAAGATTTTTTTTGGTCCCTTCCTGATAATCTTCCCTGATTCCTTTCAGGTGACCATCCCCACGCTGCACCAGTTACAGAGAACCATGGAAACAAATCTTGAGCACTAGCACTGCATACCTGCTACCCAGGGAGCACCTGAAAGCACTTCACCTCAGGCCAAGTCCCTTTTAGGACCTGTGGTGACAGAACTACCAGCTACTCATCATCACACATAATGAGGACATACCTCATCTTGGAAAGATGCCATGACTTTCAACTGAGACTGTCATCTTCCTAAGCCATTTTCTTTACAGAGCTTTTCTTGCAACTCTTCCACATTTCTCAAGTTTTATGACTGCTATATAAAAGTTTCATTTTACTTGTATTCATGTTTTGATACTATGAAAAAAAAAAACCCAAAAGACAAACTAAATTCTGGTAGTCTTTGTGCCTTGTTTCTTTCCAACGAGTGAGTCAAAGCAGGAGTTCTGTCTATACAGATGGCACACAGAATCCAGTTTGCTTGAACTAATTCCCTTTTGTTTCAGAACAAACAATTCATAGTCCAACCTCCATACTATTAATGGCCATTAAAGCTACGTTGTGTTTCACCCAAATTTATTTTTTCACGCATGCTGCTGCTGCTGAGGTCAGCTGACTCCTTGACTTTCCCTGGTTCTCTACAAGCAACATTTGCTATAAATACATTTGTGTTCAAACATAAATATAGGTACATTCATATTGGCTGCTATAATCTCATACAACAGACTGTTGTACAACCTACCCTTACATACCCAAGAAAAAGGGTATGAAAAAAAGAGATGACTGCAAATTAGCTACAGAAGTCATCCAAGTGTGACTGACTACATCACTCAACACTTGCAAGGAACAGCTGCACACAGTGTGGGAAAAGAAAAGGTTATTGCATGATGTTTCTCAGGGGACAGCTACTCAAGAAATCACACTCCAGCACTCTGTGTGATATTCTGACAAACAACACAATCCTACCTTCCAGGTCTTGCTTTGAATACCAGGAAATAGGTCTGCTAAGGAATGGCTAAGACGAATGCTGTGCATTGTTTTAAAAGCACACACAGACCACAGGTCCCATACAAAACAGAACCATTACAGCAAAGGTTCAGACACTGAAAGAGGCTAATCTAGGGGGGGAAAAAAAAAAAAAGAAAAATCAGTCTGTAACACTGGTGGATGGCTCATTTTAAGAAATCACAATTGATTACACATACAAATTTTGTGTACATATTTGCATATATAATGCAAATTTATTTTCACTTTGCTTGCATTCAAAGTAGTGACTGGCAGCATCACCTGTTGGACAACAGTAGCAAAACAATTCAAACAAGCAAGCGAAGTGCCAGCCAGGCCATTTGGAAGTTGTGCTGCTGATTTCTGGAGATACCTACAGAGATACCACTTTCATTTTCTGTACTAGGAATAGCTATCAGATATGGATCTCTCAAGTCAAACTGCCTCTTGGGGAAAGCATAATGCTGTCTACTAGACACATCTCTTGTACTATTGCATGTTTGACCTTTTTGGAGGTCATCAGCAATTCCTAACCATTAGTTTCATCTAATAACTACCATCAGGTTTTTTAAAATAGGCATTCTGATTTCAGGTAGGTGGTTTCCCAAGTCTTCTGTTACCTAAGAGACCTTATCCATCCTTCCAGTTTTGTCTGGCAGTGCTCACATCAAGGAGGTTATGCTGTCCCCTCCACGTGCCTTTGCTGAGAGGCAGAGAGGCACCCTGCTTTCCAAACAACTCACTCCCCATCACCTCCGCTTGCTGGCACAGGATTAAAGTTTTCCGGGAACCGGAAAGACAAACACAATCCCACAGACAAGAGGATGTCCTGCCTGCACTCCAGCCCTGCTGCATTTTCTATGGTCTTACCACACTTGGACCTGACATGCTCAAATATCTGGAAAGCCCAGCCCTGCCCAAAAAGTCTGGCAACTCCATCATTTCTCCTTCCAACAAATTCTCAGTACTCAAATTCTTGTTGCATGTAGACATTCTTGCTTGCATTTCTCTGTCCTGTGTACTTTCTGGCTGCCTTTGTGCTCCTAATTTCTCTCCTAACAAGTTTTGATTTAGATGCTTTCCCTCTTCTCCATAATTGAGAAGTCCTTCATGAGGGCTTTTCTTTTTCTTCATCATCCTTTCCAGGTACTATGCCATCCATCTGCTTCGTTGAGGCTCCTATACACCATGTGGGGGGATGGATGTTATTATTTCCCACACTTTTCTGGAGGATATCAGTGTTAATCACTTGATCAAAATTCCTACTGTTTAAGGCTTTATCATACAGACCCTAACTCATGAAAAGCATGTTTTTCTGAAATTTAGCACTGCAGTACTTCTGCAGCCAGATCACACAGAGCAAGCTGAATTTAAGACATTCATGGTGCCCTGACCATAGCCCCCTGCATAGACAATACATACTTTCTCAATAAAGCACACACGCTTTTTACATTTATTATACATTACCTTAATGCAGATTTTGTTCACCAAACAGTAACAGCAAACATAAGGACACTCTGTGTATAACTATATAAGCCCATATATATTTTACCTCAAAGAAAAGCACTGTCTATAGCACTTGCAAGTTCATTAACAATATAGTTAACCTCA
>VZTT01000255.1:2073-14503 GCA_013400855.1 Buphagus erythrorhynchus
TACCTAAAAATGGAGCTTATTTTTTTTTTTCCAGAAGTTCTGAAGAGATTGTGGTAAAGACTGATTTCAAGCTGGCACTCTTGGAAATCAGGTTACTTGGGAGCCTTGTTTTGCATGTACCCCTCCCACCCCGAGCAGTAAACAGTTTGTGTTTATGGTTTCAAGGGATAGATGAAGTCAAGTTCTGCTGCAAGTACAGTAGATTTCAGTGAGTTTACACAGGCCTGAGAGGAGTATTTGGTGACAATTTCAGCATGACTTTTTCCAAGCTTGGGACAGAGAGAGCTTTCGTGAAGGAATGTTGGAACTAGATCTCTAATCTTGAAAATGGGTAACCTGATGTAAGATTAGGTGGCCTTTTAGAGAGTTTCTGTATATCATGTATATCATTGCACACAAAAGTTTGTGCTATTGGTAACCAAAGAATTAACCACAGCAGGGCATGTCTCTGTTTCAGCTTCTTGTCTTTAATCAAAAGGGTGTGATATGTTGTCTCCTAGCTGAGATAATGACAGCTTTTTGTTACTGAAGTGCTTTTCTCTGTTTTAGAGAACAATATTAAAACAATACTCTGAATGTCAGGCTTAATGTGGAGCACTCTCTGCTGGAATGAAAGCTACCAGTAAAAAAGCACCACGAAAAATTGGTAGAAGAGGAAGATTCTGAATTTGAGATTAATTTATTTCTGAGAATTTTTCTCCTGTCTGCTTCTCCTTTTATTGCCAATGCCTTTGGGATTATTGTTACAGTTTTGTGGCTTTTTGTGCCTCTATGTTTTCCTTTATTTCCCTCCATTCAACAGTGGTCTTCTGTTTCAGTGAGAGAGCAAACCCAGGACCTGTTTCATCTTTTCCATGTTTGTTTTTCTAAACAATAGCAACAATCACTGCAACAACAAATCCTCTACTGGTACTAAGCTGTGCCCAGGTTGATGTTTACCACAAACAATGGCATTAAACTTCCTGGAAATCCCAAAACTGCTGTTGAGCAAGGAAACTGGTGTTTCAGATGACGTAGTAGGTTGAATGATTATATTTTCTTCCTTTAGCTTTATCTGCTTTTGCCCTGGCATCTCCTTTTGTGATGTCTTTCTTTTTCTTTAAGGCTTTTAAAGAAAGCCTTAAAGCCTTGCTTGTCCTATAATGTGTTGTAGAGGCAGGACATGCTGTGCTCTCCTCTAGGAACTTTGTATTTGTTCTTTTCTTGTTTTGCTGCTCTCTTACTCAAAGATAAAGGTCATCATGACAGGAAACATGGTATATGCTTGCTGCTGCTGGTGGTAAAACTTACAATAAATGAGCTTTGTTCTTGATTTAAATTCTGGTAGACAGATGTTTCTGCATTCAAGAATCTTGCTGTACTTGAGACAATTTTTTTCCTTTCTTCATGAAGAAATTAAAGACTATTCATACATGGCCACAGTGTAGGAGGAGGGTTTGTGAGATGTTGCCCTGTTTCAGTCCTGACTTTCAGATGAGTGAGATGAAAGAAGACAATAGGAAGGTTCTTGAAAGCAGGGTTTATCAGCCTCATGTGATAAACACAGCAAATCCTTAAACAAAATATACATAAAATTATTATGGCCGAGTTTGTGGTAAAATTTTTCTATAATAAAAAAAATCCACAGGCTGATCAGGGGGGCAGAATGCAAAACTCCCTTTTCCTAAAGTTTTAGGGTTATGAATTCTGTAGCCTGAAATCTGCATCAAATCCAGCACCAAATCTGCATTTTAAAAAAATTAAGTGAGGGTATATATGTGTGCATGCACATGTGTTTGAGAGGTAAGGAGAGAAGGCAATTGTAAAATTTCTCTCAAGATTCATCCAGGGTGCACTCACTAAGAAAAAGGCTCCTGGCTACAGTGAGTTCAGGTGAGGTCTGTTTCTACCCAATTAAAAAGAACTATTTTATATAGGTGCTACATTCTAGAATTTTTAGTTTATTAATAGACTGATTAGAAGAAAGTGAATAACTTCTCAGTGTATGATATCTAAAAGTAATTTTCAAAGCAAAGAAGAGTTTGGTTCATGATACACTTATTAAAATACATCTTTCCCACAGTATTAGAAATAAACAGTATAAAGGGATGCAGATCCAAGGACAATCCATGCTCAGCCCAGAACTGAAATCCCTGCAGCATGGCCTGAGTGCAGGATCAGGACTGGAGGAGTGACCCAAAGCCAGGAGACCAAACACTGCTGCAAGGAGGCAGGATCTGTGCCTGGCTCAGATTAGCACTAAGCTGGAGCCCAGCTGTGTTGGCAGCACCCAGCTGGTGTTCACACAATGAGCAGGTGAAAATGTGACAGAGATGAGGTGTCAGAGCATCAGAGCCCTGCACATCTCTCCTTTGATTTACAGGCGTCAGGGGCAGCATCACCGAGTCTAACTCAGCCAATATGTAATGAAAAATGTTCTGTAATCAACATTTGCTTGAGTGGAAAAGAGTGTTATCATCTAAGCATGGAGATAGTTTGATATTTCAAGATCTTTTATATGTTTTGGAAGATAAGCAAGATGCAGCAGTCCGTGATGAGTAATAGATGGAGATCTTCTTGCAGTGGATTTGTTAAGTTGAAGTTTTACGTAAACATTTAAGGCTTTTTTTCATCTTTTTCCAAAGATGTCTCTGTATATCTACGTGTCTGTCTATGTATAGATTTTTATTGGCATTTGCAGTTTTGTTAGCATTAACCATGAGTGATGTAGGAAGACATATGTTTCCCCCCCTAATAAAACACAGACACCTCTTTATTAGACTGTATTCATAGCAGGGCTGATTCATAACTCTCACAAAGCCAAGAAAATAAATAAAAAATATGTGTATCAAATCTGAGGAAGCACAAATAGCCCATGCCTTACTTCCAGTTCATTCAAGATCTCATTTTCACAGTTTTAAAAGGAAGTTACATTGCCTGTTTGAAGAATCATGGTGGCCAGCCCCACAAAAGTTTTAAGTTTTCAGAGAGTGACCAATATTCAGTCCCTGCTTCTGGCTTTGGTTCTCTGGGCTAGATCCTAAAGCAGAAACATACTCTACTGTTTTTCTTCTGAGAACCTCCAAAAGGCATGAACCTGCTGTGGTAGACTCCCTGAACCAAAACAAAGTAGGAGTAAGGAAGCAAAACCTGCAGATTTTGCAGAGCAGTCATGTGCATCACTTAACTCTATTTTCAGTAATACAAAGATATTATACCCATGCTTGTGCTCAATAAATACTCCCATGCTTGTGCTTCACCACCTCTCTCCTGCAACACAACAACAGAATATTCTTTAGGCTGAAGTTAACCCTGCTGCTGTGCCTTCATTTCCTGTGGCAGTGCCTTATTCACTAATAGAAGGACCTTGCCTTTAGTCTTGCATTCTTGACTTGAAGGTCTGGTTTTATTCTGTTAACTTTTATGTCCATGGCCTTTGTCCTATTTTAAAGCCACACTCACTAACTGATATCTTTGTTCTGCTTTTAGTAACTATCTGCTGTCTGAAGGCCTCTCCCTATTGATATCCAGTTGTTCCTGGCTTACCCATCTATAAATGTCCATGCTAGGGCAAAGACTGGACAGTAGTCAGCCTGAAAACCTCATAATATCAATCATGAATCATAAGCTGTATGATTACAAATACCCCTCCCTAAAACACTGCAACCACTATGAAATAATTTTGAAACTCCTAGCAACATTATCACTTCAGTTTTCCTCTGAACTCGCCCATCTGCTTATTAGCTAGACACAGATCTGCTTATATTGGGAAATCAAAGAAAAAGAAGGAAGTCTGGTCCAGAATTTAGGACTCTGCTTGGCTGAATAGACTGGCCTTTAGCAGGTAGCTTTAAGTTGGATGCAGAAAAGGGCTCAGGCAACCTAAAATCCAACACTTATTCAATATAATGGCATCTGTAATTCTGTGTTAGGTTCCCTGATGGCCTGTGAAGGTCTGTCCACACACCATGGGAGGAGAGGAGGTGTTTGAGGATGGGAACTGCCAAGGTCAGCTCACAGAGCAGCAGGCACTGCGGAGGAGCCAGAAGGGTGAAAACACCCTGACCTGGAGGCACTCAACCCATGGAACTCTCACCATCAGGTTACAGCCAAACCTGAAGTCCTTCTAGCAAAAATGTTTCATGTGGGCTGCAATAATTAAATGCTAATTGTCCAGAGAAACTGAAAGAATAAGTATGACTTCATAGGCCAGTAATTATGACACCCTGTGAGAAGGATGTTAGAGGAAGAAATCTGCGTCTCAGTCCCCACTTATTTTATTTGAATACATGTGTGTATATGTAATATAAAGATTATTGATATAATATGATATAATCTAATGATAGAACATTAAATAGCCATTAGAGTAGGAACAAAACTTAGGTCTCCTCCCTTTGGGAATGCCCTAATCATGAGGCAATGGAGTCATGCTTACTCTCTCACTTGTATTCTCTCTGGCCCAATGAATGCTTCATTAGTCCAAGCACACTGGAAGCACTTCAAAAGAAGTTTGCAACAGCCCTCCTTGTGTATACAACATCATCCCCTGGTTAGAGAATTCACAGTGGAAGGTGTGGGTTCAAACCTTCCCAAACAGAGGGGAGAAATAAATCTGAACTTAATAAAGCCTTGGTGGATACCCCTTACCACAGAGTTATGGGGTATTTGGGGAAAAGTCAGAGTTCTCAGCTTTTCTGAGGATTGTTTGAGAAAGCTTAATCCAAGAGAAATGCTCCAAAATGTCATCTGAGTTAAAAACCCCATCTGCAGGGTGAGGAGGTCTCCTTCAGAACTCGATCCCATAGAAGGCTTGGATGTTTGTTGCTGCAAAAACTTGAAGTCTCAGGAAAGTCTAAAGCAGACTTTCAATTATGGAGCAGATTTACTGAGAAAAACATAGTCAACCTGTGTGCCTTTAAACTTCAAGAACTAGTAGCCAACAGGAGATTTTGTGGATAGAGACTCCATCATTCACAGAGAAAATGAGGCAAGATACAAGTAGCTAAATCCTATCAAAAGTCTGCCATTATGCCATGGACAGATACTAATTTAGGGAACAACTGTGTACTGTAACAGATTGCCATCATTAGCCTGTTTGCTCTTTCTCTTTTCTGGTATTACTGCCCTCATTAATTTCTGCGAGCACTTAACTTGGAATAGGCAAATTTCAGCTTCCAGAGCTTTAAGAAGTGGTTTCAGATAATGTGACTGAATTTAAATGCCATAAGAAATGTGAACAACTGGTCAGCCAGTGGTAACTTTGGGGTTTGGTTTGTTTGAGAGCACCTAAGGTATGCTGTTAAAACACATCTGAATCAGGAAAAAACTATTTGTCTAGAGCCTTACTATATCTCTAAGTTTTTGGTTTGCAGAACAGTATAATAGAGCTTTCTGATTTCTTTTACATTTGATAGGTGTTATAATAAATACACCAAGATTCTTTTATTAAGAAGAATGATTTGGGGGATAAAAATGAGCCATATAATTCAAGCTGCTGTGGGAGGAGACTTTTTTTATTGGAATGACCTTGTGTTTTGTGATTTGTGCTCTCTGTGTAGAAAGGATGCAATACAAGCATGACTAGGACAAGCTTTCCTCACCTAAATTGCCACTGTGGTTCAAAAGTTTAGTCTGAGAATCCCTCCTGAGGTGCTAAAAATAATTGACTGTATGCCTGCTTCTACCACATTGCCTGATTGCTGCCAGCTGAGCTGCACACAAGTGTCCAGTGAGATCAGGAACAAAGGAACTGCTTGTTTCCAACAGGTTCCCAGGAACCACCAAAGGACTGAGACTTTTAGTCACTTGGAACAACTACCAGGGAATATGGACGAGTTGTTCAGGAAGAGCTTACCCTGCAAATGGGCAGGGTGAAATAGGCCTGACTTTCTTCCAGACTGTACCTGATGAGCTAACTATAGCAGAATAGATGAGTGTTGTCTCAACCCTGTAAAGTTAAGGTCCTAAATGAGAAAAAGAAATCACCGTCTCTGAATATACTTTGAAAGGACACTTCATCTTACCAAAATCTGGAAGCATGTGGCCATTGATTTCAGTGAAGGATCTGGTGGCTTGCCTATTAAGAATTAACATCAGCAAGAATTCTGACTGATACAGAATGGTTACAGGATATGCTACTGACTGTAACACGAAGTCCTGCATTATTTTAAATATTTGCTGTGATTATTTTGTAGTCTTTCAATCTTAACAGGAACTGGCTGAAACATACGGCCTGAGGGTGAAATAAGGAATATTCTATAGGTATGCTGGCTTAGTGCCCTGCCTAGGTAAGTTGCCTTTGTTACTATTGCTGCAAATTCTCTGTACAAAAGGGTGCCTCATTTGTGTTGTGCTTACAAAGCTTACTTGGGAACCTGGTGTTTGTTTAAGTAAAAAACTGCAGAAATCATTTCTGCTTTTTGAACACCAACTTGAGGTACTTTGGGCCTGATTTTGAAAGGTGCTGAGACATCATCAATCCCTGCTAGTGCACGTAAGCAGTGGGTGCTGAGACTCTCAAGAGGTAATGGTTGTGTGAGCTCATACCTCTGCACTTACCTCTCCTGAAATTTTTCCAGCTATAGGATGGCCTAAAATTATTCGTAGAGTTCAAGAACCTTTCAGAACTTCAGCAGCTATACAGGGCCTACCTAGTTTTCTTCTTTTTAGCACAGATTTGGCAGTTGATTTGTTCATCTGTTATATGGTCTCATATAGGCGTTCTTAAATGTTTTCTTAGTGTGAACCACCCCACCAGACAAAAATGTGCAAGCCACTTCCTCCCACAGAAGTTGTTTATGTGGAAAAGGAACATTAGGAAAGTATTTAAGGTATTTTTAGCTACCTTTTAGTACAGTTTGGAGGCTGGAAACAAGGAGCACTGTGGTCTTGCTATATGATGCTGGGAGCTGATGTATAGCCCTGCAGCTGCAAGTAGGCAGAGATGGCCAAGATCCTTGGCCAAGTCTCCTGTCCAATAACTCCCTGGCCAAGCGTTGTCCAAGTGGTGAGGCAGCCCAGCAGGGAAGTGTGAGCACACTGCAGCGGGGGCGAGGGGCAGGAGCCCAGCTGGCCCAGCTCCCCGGGGGAATGGGGTCCTGGCTCATCCCAGCCTCTCTGAGGCTGTCACCATGGCCTGGGTGGGTGGCTGGGTCTGTCTCAGCTCTGGATCTGCCAGAGCAGACCACAGATCTGGCAGGAGTGCAAAGGAGGTGACGGCTGTCCTGGGAGGGAGGGAGGGAAGAGGCAGCAGCAGTGGCATCATCAGAGCATCTGAGAAAGGGCAGAGGGCTGAAGCAAGCAAGCCAGGCATTTTTTTCCATCTGAGGCCGAACTACAGATCGCTCATCTGCGCCCAGTTTGCCTTGTTGAAGGTTAGCTGCAGCAAAATCATGGAGATTTCTCAGTAAACGTAAGCGATCTATATACATACAGAGAGAAGAAAGGTAGACAAAAAATCCTTAAATACTTTCCAAAACTGAGAAACTGATCTATGCATTTATCTGAATGCAATTGTCCACCTCCACATCTTCCCCAACACTTTAACTCTATAGTAAAGCACTAGAAGATACTAGAAGGGAAAATGGCAAAGCAGGAACTGAAAATGGGTGTTACATTGACAAATGCAATTATCCATCCTGGAACTGACTTGTTAGATTCATAAAGTGGTTTTCCCAGTTCTCCCCAGAGACATCCCTTTTACAAGATGGCAGACCCTGGCTGCATTGTTTCACATCTCAGCACATTGTTGAAGGCAGATGAAGTTTTTAAGTTAGTTTTTGATGACTGGGAGAAAAGTGCAAAATGTTGGTGGAGTAATCCCAATAACTCTCCCAACACATGTTATTACTTTTTATTGTTATTAATTCATATGAATTTTTAGATCGACTGTTAGAACTGGGGAAGGCTAAACTTGTCATTTTTTCATACATGACAACACTTATAGAAGACTTAAGTGCATTTGGTTTTCTATTCTTCCCAAAGGCAGTACCTGTAGCAGCCTGACATTATATCCACATATGTGAGACATTACTGAGAGCATTGTTGTGATGCTATTTAAGCTTCCTAACTAACTGGACTTTAGCACAGTCCAGTGAAAGGATTTTGATTCAAAGAAAGCTCACAAGAAAAGTTCCCATTTGCTAAATTACCAACACCTCTCACAGTGACACCAGAGGTACCACAGGGTGTCCTAAGCAGTGGAACTTTCCAACTCTGCCACCATAGCAGAAAAAAGGGCCTTAATGTGCTCAAATATACCTGCCTTATTGCTTATGAACAACATTGGAGGTACCACTGTGAAATAGCAAAGATTCAGTATTGAAAGATGCCTTCTATGAGAATTGGGAAGTTAATCCATCCAGAATCTGCATCTTTGGACTCTTTTCACAGAAGTCTTCTGTTGTTTTCAAAGTAAAAGCTGTTTTTAAAGGAAACAAGTTTCTCTTTCAAAGGGAGATGAAGGCTGAGAGCGCTTGAAGGACATGCTACAAGGTACATATAAAGAGATATTTCCTGGGGTTTTCCCTTATAATAATCCTTGTAGAAGGGAAGCAGAGTCTAGCAGCAAAACAACTGTTTTGTTATTGTAAACTCTGGGGAGAAGTTACAGGAGTTGATGGATCAACAGCTTTTATCAAGCTGCAACAACTCTTTCCATGGCCGTCTGAAAATGCAATCAACATAATTTGGACAGGGAGGGTGGGATCAGATATTCCAACAAGTTAAATTCGTCAGCCTGTAATGCACATAAATGACATAAAATATAATTGCTTTTGAATTCAGGCCCCTTCAGGTTTCATGTTGATTGCAGAAAAAAGAACCAGATGTTTCTTCAGCAGGAATCACAGAGGCAAGATAAATAGTCTCTGGTCCATGACTTTTTATAGAGTTTCCAAAAGAAACCAATTAATTATTTAATTATTGGGTGTGTTGATCATGTAAAATATAATTGGCTAGGGCAAATAGCAATACAACCCTGGGAGCTGGCTGACTGAGCTTATATAACTCTTTTTCCTGCTATGAAAACATTGTAATATGGATTAATGCTACTTCATCTTTCTTCCATTCTCTTTCATAAATAAGAGTCTCAAAACATAGACTTTCCTCTTTTTTGATCACCACCTTTCACTAGCAAGTAACTTGGAGAGCGAAGAGCCAGTAGCAAGCATAAATATTGTGATAGGAAAAGATAGCTTTGTTTAACTAACATCAATTTGAAGAAAAGGCAATCTGTTTGAAAGAGGCACATTTAATCCTCAGCTCTGTGAGGAATTCCACATGGTAAGGACAGAAAAGAACAATTTCTTCCCATGTCAGCACCAGTGGGGTGGGTCTGGAAAAAGGAATGTGGTGTGGGATTTACTGGGGCACCATGCAAATCTAGGTAATTGAACTTATTACACTGGGTTGATTTAGCAAGCTGACATAGAATTTTTCTTTATGATGTTTTATAAGCAAATGCACAAGAAATAATATGTAATTTCTTTAAATCAGCAGATACTTCTTAAATAATACTTGTGGTCTTCCAAGCTTTCTCTCTGTTCATGGATGTTCCTGCATTTACTCTGTGGTAGCTATTTTCCTGTTAAGGGACAGGAAGTAATTGAAAGGACTGAAAGAAATTAGTGACTCATGTCCTCATGACTCTTCCATCATAGCTTTCTTTTGGGCTTGTTCAGCAACATCTGGCATCTGGGAATGACATGCTACTTCCACTGTGTTTGCTACAATCGAATCTTCTGGCAGACTGTGGGATGGAAGTCCATTTGTCCAGTCATTGAGAAAAGAAAACAGAGAAAACATAAACTGTGGTCCATGCAAAAAGCAGTTTCAGGTTCTTGAGATCTTCTTTTCCTTGCTATTCCTGCCAGAAACATCCTGAAGTATTTCTTTTCCTGGTTTGAGGTCAAATCATTCCTCCACCTTTCTTCCAGGGTCCTCTGCAGATCCAGCAGTTCATGCTGGATTCAATTTGTTTCGTAGTAAAGAAATCTGCAAAGCCACAACCACTTTAAAAAGTAACAGCAAGCCCTGCTAAGGAAAGGATTGGCTTCTGAGCTTTCCCAAAGGGAGACAGAATGTGTTATCTGCCTGACTTTGTCCACTTTGTGCTCATTCTTAAAATAACTTTGTGGCTGAGTTCAGCAGTCCTAAGCTAAACAAACTTCCCAGAAAGTCAGATCTACTTATTCATCTGTACCCACAGCAAATGTGGGAGCTTTTTTCAGAGGACTTCAGCCAGGAGGAAGTTGAAGACAAGGGATTTTTAGCCCAGCCATGAGCCTACATGACCAGCCATAGGCTGAGAACTGTAACTGACACCCTCAAAACTAGCCCTTGATGCTGGAATATACAACAATACTTTTCTCCCAATGCTCAGAGTCATTGCAGAGATGGCAGAAGCTTAAGGCCACATTTTTTCCCTGGCTGATTTAGATCTGCTGTTTGTTGAGTAAATCTCAGTGAAGACTCCTTTGTCCTCTCAGCACTTCCATCAAGGTGCTGAATCCCTCCAAGATCAGGGCACTCATAAGTCAGAGTGAATCCTCTTTGTGAAGTGATCCCAGGTACCTGGTCTTACTCACATGTGCTGTTTCTACCCTTGTCTTTATAACACAGAAGCCCCTTGACTATGAATACACAGGTAAAATTTTCAGTGTAAGCTCTCTCAGGATGCATTAAAAAATGAAGCTCTGCCTTCTACGAGACTTAATACATTTAAAATAGCTTTCATTGGCCATGCACATAAAATGTTTCAATTCAGGAGGTATAAACAAGGTGGAAGCTGCCTTTTAGATGGCTGAATTTTATTTTCCACCTAAAAGGCCTATCATTGACCACATCATCTGCAGCTATATTGAGGAAGGAACTGCTCTCCATTTCACCCTATATATCATCTTACAGGGACATTTTCTTAGCTGGGAATTGCTTGGTGATTTGCCAGCAGGCAAATCAGTGCAGGAAAGGGATAAATTGATCACATTCATCCAGCTCTGAAGGTAAAACCCAGATCTCAGCCAGAGTCCTGCTCCCATTACAAACCTGCCTGTCCACCTGGTAAAAAGGTATCTGAGGAGCAAAGGATATTAGAGTGGGGTAGAGACATATTATAATTCATATTGCTATAACTAACCTTCCTCTTTAAATTATAGGTCCTGGTGAAGTATTATTTATGAGCTTTGAGCAGTAGTTAATGGCACTGGGACATTTTTCTTCTTTTCTGCATATTCTTCTTCAGAAACCTCAAAGAAATGGCACTCAGTTTACTAACTAAATGTCTATTGTACAATGGGACAAAGAGGCAAAGAGCCAGGTAGAAATACAGTTTCTAGAAATACAGTTTCTATTTCAGAAATACAAGTTCTGGAGTAATTAAACTGAAAATGAAAGTTAGTCAAACAGTCATGGATAAAAGAGAAGTATCAGGTTTAAAAACCATAGGTGGTTTTACCATTCACAAGTAGTAGTTTTTCAGTCAGGTTTGGATCACTAAAATCCATTTAAGTTAACAAAATTGGCAGTAATTTGAATGAGAATTAGAACCTTGAATTTTAGCTGCACGTGGTCAACTTTCTGGCTCTTTGTGGTGTTTTGAATGATCACTTTCAATGCTTAATACTTCTGAAGGACTTTGAAAATGTAATTTTTTATTACTAGTCCTCTGCACAGGGGGTAAAATGTATGTGTCCAACTGGTAGGAGATTGCACTGAGGCCAGCAAAGTCCATTGACTTGCACACAGACATCTGGTGATCCAACAGCAGAGACATTTCTAGAATGCATTGGTTCCACCACTGTTGCTAAAATTTGCTCCTATTAGTAGATCTCCAACCATTCTACACAGTTACATCATCTCCAGTGTCTGAGTGTGGAAACTGAGGCACCATGCTGGGAAAAGACAGGTCTGGAATTGCTGTAGTCCAGCGATAGAGCCGGGCCAGGAGCTGAATGTGGGCATCCCAAATCTCTGTTCAGCACCTTGTCAGCATTCCTTTTTGGAACTCCTTTAGCTGACAGACTAATATGCTTTTCTGGGAAAGTTCAGCATACAAGATTTGTATGGTCTTAGCAAAACTTTAAATCTTGTGCTTTCACAGTGGCCAGAGGCACAGTGATTTTCCAGTAGTTAAAATGTTTATTTCCAAAACAGCCTGTTGGGAATAATGGCTCTGGTTCTTTGGCTTGCTGATGTGCAGGCTCCCTGTAACCTTCCTGGAGCCATGGAATTTTGCTGGTGTAGACTCACAGTAGAACAGCCTGGGAGCAGGCCCTGGTGTATTCAGTAAGACAAACCCATAATAGCCATCAAATCGACATGGCTTCACTTGAACAAATGAAGCAAGGAATCTATTTGAACTGGGAATTAAAAGGAGCTATTAAAACATTCCCCCTGGTATTTTTATTTTGTTTACTCATGAGACCTGGCTCATGCCCCTCTGACTCGCACAGAG